>BSBK01000642.1:0-59882 GCA_027943335.1 Chamaecyparis obtusa
TATGTATGTATATATATATATATATGTATGTATATATATATATGTATATATGTATGTATATATATATATATGTATGTATGTATATATATGTATATGTATGTATATATATATATGTATATATGTATATATATATATATATATATATGTATATATGTATATATGTATATATATATGTATATATATATATATATATATATATATATATATATATATATATATATATATATATATATATATATATATGTATGTATATATGTATATATATATATATATATATATATATATATGTATGTATATATATACACATACATATATATACATACATATATATGTATATGTATATGTATATGTATATGTATATGTGTGTGTGTGTGTGTGTGTGTGTGTGTGTGTGTGTGTGTTTTGGGGGTGAGATTTTTAGAAAGCGACAAGGTCTTAAAAATATCTTGAAAAATTTGTAACTTATTGAAGTAGTGTAGTGTTGTAAATTATATTTATATATAATTTTATTCTCATTTACGACACATTTTAGTGATTTTGGTCCTCCATGCCTCATTATGATTGATTGTACTCGTAGTAACTTAAATTGGTAACTTTATCTACATCGAAGATAATGGTCCTTAGACTTATTTCCATCGACATCATTACATGTAGAAAAAATGTGAACATGAATGTATACATTGGATAATCAATAAAATTATAAATCTTTGAACATCCATTAAAATAAATAACAAGGAAATTTTTTTATTGAATATATGATTGAAATATTGATTTTAAGAAGTGAAATATGGATAATAAATGTAAGGATATTACATGAGATAATCTAGAATAATGGAGAAGGTCAAACATATTGAGCTGTGATTCAAAAGGAATGTTATAGCTATAAAGATTAAAAAGGAAAAAATTAAATATACTATATTATTTACCTTGACAATTTATTGCTCTAAATTATTTACCGTGACAATTTATTTACAACAGAAACTTTAGTGGTGATTATTCACCATTTGGCAAATGTCGCATGTGGGTGACGGCAACTGAATCAAACAATTAGTGATCTGCTGATCAGAAAATAGAGAAATATGCAAAAAGCCCCAAATTACCTTGAGAATAGAGAGGCAGGGTAGCCATTATCTAGAAAATCTAAAGGGGAGGTGAAATTAAGGGATTCAACCATATTCACCAATAATACAACTACAATATTGAATATTTGCAACTATCAACTATAAAATTAAATACATGCAACAATATAATAAATACCACATTGTGGAGTCAATAAGGATTGCAGGTAGGCCCCAAAATGGGCATTATTTCTATCATTCTCCCCCATAATGACCATTGGGAAGAACATGAAGTAGATCCCTGAGCTTCTGGAACCTTTCACGAGCTAGATCCTTTGTGAAGATATCAGTAATCTAATCTTTTGTACTAGAGTACACAATTTTGATCAAACCTTGTGAACCAATTCTCTGATATAGTGATGTTGTATCTCAATGTGTTTGGTTCTACTATGAAATATTGGATTCTTTTCCATCTGTATAGCACTCTTTTTGTCAAAATACAACAAGGTAGGTTCACTCTCAATGTGGTGTAAGTCTTCTAGTAGTCTTTTGAACCATATAGTTTGACAAGCTACTGATGTTGCAACTTTGTATTCTGCCTCTGCTGTGGAAAGTGATATTGTAGGTTGTTTCTTGGACTTCCAAGAGAATACAACAGAACCAAGGCTAAAAGCGTAACCAGAAGTAGACTTCTGATCATTGGTAGAACCTTCCCAATCTGAATCTTTATAGCCAACCAATCTGCTATCCTCTGAATGCTAAAATTTGAGACCATAGGTCAATGTCCCTTTAACATATCTAAGAATCCTTTTAGCTGCATTCCAATGTGTTTCCTTAGGCTATGACATGAACCTAGAGACCAAACTCACTACAAATGTGATATTTGGATGAGTAGTAGTTAAGTAGATCAAGCTTCAATTGAGCTATCTATATAGAGTAGGATTCACTAGATTTGACACATCAAAAGTAGACAATTTAAGTCCAACTTCAATAGGTGTTGTAATTGGTTTTCAACTTTGCATCTAAAATTTTTGATGGATATCTGAAGCATATTTTTTCAAAGACATAAATATTTCATCTTTGTTTTTCCATACCTCTATACCAAGAAAGTAGTGCATTTGTCCCAAATCTATCATTTCAAACTCAGTAATCATGGCTACTCTAAACTTTGCAAATAAAGTTGGATTATTCCCTATGTAGATAAGATCATCAACATAGAGAACTAAGATAAAGATATCCTTTGTTGAGCTTCTAATATAGAGATTTGGATCTGATTGACTTCGTGAAAAACCTTTCTTTTGTAGGTATGAGTCTATTCTTGAATACCATGTTGTTGGTGCCTATTTGAGACCATACAAGGCCTTCTTTAATTTACAAAAAAAATGTTTGATGCAGGAGCATCCTGGATGTAAGAGCATTCTTGCATCACCCAAAAATATTTCTGTTTTTGTATTCAATAAGGGCTATTTTGGTGTAGAGCTATTATTTATGGAAAGTTACTATTTTTGGTAATTTTTGTATGTGCTCAAAATGATCTGATTTCTTTCTTGGAGGTTGATTTTGGTCATATAAGTCTGCCAGTAAATTTTCATTGCCAGATCAAGTGTATATTGGAAGATATTGAAAATTTTCGGTATTGGCAGCAGGGTACAGAAACTTTGAACTCAGTTTTGAAGGCTTTAGAGGCCCTAGATGAGGTCAAAAATTTGGGTGACAAGCACTTGCGCCGGTCAAGCCTGTAGAGCGATTCGTGGCGTTTCCGAAATGGGGTTATAATAGCCGATCGGGTCAACTGGTGATGACTTATGGTCTTCGGAAGTTGGGCCACCCGAAATGGCGAAAAATAATTTTCTTCAAAATTTTAGTTCGGGTTTCAAAGGTTATCTTGAGCCGACTATGATGTAATAAAATGTAAAATAAAATAATTCTAAGTTTGGTCGGCCTTATTGGCTAAAATTCTGGAACCTTCCCAAGCGGTGGAAAATTGCCTATATAAGGAAGGCTGTATTATTGTCTTAGGGGTTCGGAATAATTCTGGGTAGTAGATCTGGGTATTGATTCAAGGCTTTGTCCTATAGAATATTGTAAGGGAATGCCCATGTGGCTTTGCATATTGTAATTCTGAAAGTTTGTAATTCCACATTTGTGGAGATAATAAGAAGCCAATTTTCTGTTCTTGCATATTGCTGTTGTTGTTTCTCTATTTCTATTATCTATTTGTGGTATTAAGGGGAGCACCCTTCATCAAGTGGTATCAGAGCAGGTTTTCTTGAGTGTGTAAACAGATCACCGACTGTGAGGCAGTTTGCACCAGGACCGTGGTAAGGGTTTCAGCGCGCATCGCAAAAATGCCTCCACGAAGAGAATGTGGCGGAAGAGCTGGTGCTGTGACACCTGAGGTTAGAGAGCTGCAGAGATAAGTGCGAGCATTGCAAGAAGGGATTCGCAGAGGAATGAATCTTAATATCAGAGACGAAAGTGAGGATGAAGCCGAAGAAGAATATCAAGAAGGAGAAGTTGAAATTGTGAACCAGGAGGAAGAAAGACTTTTTCGAGCGATTTCCAAGATTGGGAAAAGACCTAAGATTGAGGTTCCTACATTTTCTAGAAATCTTAACCTAGAGGAATTGATCGACTGGATCAATGAATGTGAAGAATATTTTGAGTATGAAGATGTTGAGGATCCTGATAGGGTCAAATTTGCGAAGGCCAGACTGAAAGGTCGTGCGAAGATATGGTGGCAAGAGATTCAGTTGGAGCGAAATAGAAGGGGAAAGGAGAAAATCAAGAGATGGGATCGGATGGTGGATAAATTAAAGCGACAGTTCATTCCTGTTGATTACGAGCTTGACCTACTGAAGAAAAATGCAAAGTTAGAAGCAAGCAGGAAGATCTGTTCAGGAGTATACAGAGGAGTTCTATCGACTTCTCATCAGAACAGGCCATGCAGAAGCTGATAAAGAGAAAGTTGCCCGATACCTTAATGGGTTAAGGCCAAGCATTCAGGAGGAGCTGAATCTAGTTCGAATGAACAGTATTGAAGAGGCATACCAGTTTGCCCTAAAAGTAGAGGAAAAGCTGAACAAGAAGTTTGAGAGTAGACAAAATGGAAGAGGTCGCGGTGGACGATCTGGTGGACGGTCATATGGTGGCCGAAATAAAGATCTAAAAAAGAAGGATGAGGCCAGTAGTAGTCAGAATCAGCGCGGAAATAATTCCAATCGCTTCCAGGATCAGAATAATAGAGATCATAGAGGAAGAGGAAGAGGTGGCTTCCGTGGAACATGTTTTCACTGTGGAGAAGAAGGTCATAGGGCATTTGAATGTCCTCAGCGCCAAGGCAGAATAGACAGGAGAAATGAAGGCCAGGCTAGAGTTGCACATATAGATGAAGATGTCAGATCATCAAATTCTGAAGATGCTGAGAGAGGAGAAACGTTGATTAACATAAGAGTCCTGTTGAGTGGTGAGAATGAACCTGAGCAAAGGAGGAGTCTGTTTCGCACTAGATGCAAGTGTGAGGGAAAATGCTGTGATGTGATTATCGATAGTGGAAGCACTGACAATTTGGTGTCAGAAGAGATGGTGACAAAGTTGAAGCTCAAGAGACAGAAACACCCACATCCATATCAGATTGCCTGGGTGCAGGATGACCACAAGGTCATGGTCAGTGAACAGTGCCAGGTAAAGTTCAAGATCGGCGGGTACCAAGATGAGGTACTATGTGATATCATCTCTATGGATGCATGTCATATGTTGTTAGGTAGACCATGGCAGTTTGACAGATGTGCTGTACATGATGGTCGTGCGAATACCTATTCCCTGACAAAGGATGGAGTGTGACACAAGCTAAAACCATTGAAGGAGACTGAAGAAAAGGTATGTAGTAATGCAAGGATAACTTTTGTTGATGAAAAAAATTTCCTAGATGGTATGAGGCATGAGCATGTATGTTTTTCTTTAATTCCAAAAGCTGGTAAAGAGGAAGTAGAAGATGTTCCTGTAGAAGTTGCAAATTTTTTGAATGAGTTTCAGGATATTGTATCCGATAACATGCCTGATGGATTACCACCAGTCAGGAAGATCAGTCATCAGATGGACTTGATCCCAGGAGCGAGTTTACTGAATAAGGCAGCGCACAGAATGACACCTGCAGATAGTGAGGAGATGAATAGACAAGTACATGAGTTGTTACAGAAAGGATTGATTCAAGAGAGTCCGAGTCCCTGTGCTGTACCTATGGTATTAGCACCAAAGAAGAATGGAGAGTGGAGGATGTGTACAGATTCCAGAGCAATAAACAAGATCACAATCAAGTACAGGTTTCTATTGCCACAAATGGATGATATTATGGACTGTTTGAGTGGAGCTGTGTATTTCTCAAAGATAGATCTGAAGAGTGGATATCATCAGATTTGGATCAGAGAAGGAGATGAATGGAAGACTGCCTTCAAGACAAAGGAAGGACTATATGAGTGGTTAGTCATGCCTTTTGGGCTAACCAATGCACCGAGCACTTTCATGCGGCTCATGAACGAGGTTCTGAAAGAATTTCTGGTTAAGTTTGTCATTGTTTACCTAGATGATATTTTAATTTTTAGCAAGACATTGGATGAGCATATGATGCATATTCGTATGGTATTTGAGAAGTTGAGAGAAGAGAAATTGTTGATTAATTTGAAGAAGTGCAGTTTTGTGAAGAAAGAGTTAGTGTATTTGAGATTTGTAGTTTCAGCAGAAGGTCTAAAAATGGACCCAGAGAAGGTACATGCTATCTTTGAATGGCCTACTCCAAGGAGTGCTACTGAGGTAAGATCTTTTCACGGTCTAGCTAGCTTTTACAAAAAGTTTATCAGAAATTTTAGCAGTATTTGTGGACCCTTGACTGAAACAATGAGAGGGGATAGGAAAGAGCTTAAGTGGACTAATGGGGCAGAAAAGAGTTTTCAATTATTGAAACAAAAGTTACAGAACAACTTGTTTTAGCACTTCCAGATTTTAATAAGGTGTTTCAAGTAGATTGTGATGCTAGTGGTACTGCAATAGGAGCTGTTATGAGCCAAGAAGGTAAACCTGTTGCTTATTTCAGTGAGAAGTTAAATGATGCCAAGAGAAAATATTCTGTTTATGATCAGAAATTTTATGCTATAGTTCAGGCATTGAAAAAGTGGAGGCACTATCTACTTCCTAAGGAGTTTGTTTTGTATACTGATCATCAAGCTTTGCAATATTTGAATAGTCAAGGAAAATTGAATCAAAGGCATTTGAAATGGGTTGAGTTTCTGCAGAGTTATACATTTGTTTTAAAACACACGAGTGGAAAGTCTAATAGGGTTGCAGATGCTCTTAGTAGAAGGCAACTATTGCTGACAGAAATGCAGATTGAAGTGGTTGGGTTCAAGGAACTCAAGAATTTGTATCCAGAGGATCCTGATTTTGGTGAAGCTTGGAAAGCTTGTATAGAACTTGTTACTTTAGACAGGACAAAATGGTTGGATTTCATCATCCAGGATGATATGCTATTTAGAGGGAGTCAGTTGTGCATTCCACGAAGTTCTATGAGGGAGAATCTCATCAAGGAAAATCATAGCGGAGGATTGGCTGGACATTTTGGTCGTGATAAAACCCTTGGTTTGGTTAGTGAGAATTATTATTGGCCACAGTTGCAGCAAGATGTGAAGAAGTTTGTACAGAGTTGCAGAGTATGTCAGATGGCGAAAGGAGTGAAGCAGAATACAGGGTTGTATCAGCCATTACCTATACCAGAGAAGCCTTGGGAGGATATCAGCATGGACTTTGTTCTTGGTTTACCGAGGACACAGCGGGGACACGATTCAATTTTTGTGGTAGTTGATAGATTTTCAAAGATGGCACATTTTATTCCCTCCAAGAAGACTAATGATGCTGTTCATGTAGCAGAATTATTTTTCAGAGAAGTAGTGAGACTTCATGGTTTGCCAAAGACCATAGTTTCAGATCGGGACACTAAGTTTGTTGGATATTTCTAGCGTACATTGTGGAAGAAGTTGAAGATAGATTTGAAGTTTAGTTCATCACATCATCCACAGACTGATGGACAGACAGAGGTGGTGAATAGGAGCTTGGGAAATTTGTTAAGATGTTTCGTTGGAGATAAGCCAACAGGATGGGATTTGATTTTACCACAGGCGAAATTTGCATACAATAATTCTGTCAATAGAAGCATTGGTAAATCACCATTCCAGATTGTATATGGAAGTAGTCCAAGAAATGGATCTGAATTGAGGAAGATAGATAAAGGAGAAATAAGTAGTGCTGAAGCTGACGATTTTGCAGAACACTTGAAGAACATCCATGAGGAGGTGAGGAAGCATATTACCAAGATGAATGCACAGTACAAGGCTAAGGCAGATGAGAAAAGGAGGTATAAAGAATTTCAAGTTGGTGACGAAGTCATGGTTCATTTGCGGAAGGAGCGGTTTCCAATTGGTACATATAACAAGCTGAAAATGAAGAAGTTTGGACCATGTAGGATACTGAAGAAACCTGATTCAGGAAATGCATATGAGGTAGAATTGCCTAGTGAACTAAATATTTCACCATTGTTTAACATTTCAGATTTGACAGAGTATCATGAAGGAGGTGTTGAAGATGAGATCACAGCAGCACAGTGGAGTATTCCATCAACTAGTTCAGACACTAAGGAGATCGAAGATATACTGGACAGTCATGTTGGCAGAAGCACAATGAACAGGACATATGAAGAATATCTGGTCAAGTGGAAAGGATGACCTGTTGAAGATTCATCATGGCTGCCAAAGGAGGAGGTTAGCCATCTTGGTTTTCCTCTCCACACCTGAGTTGTGACAGGGTCACTTCTCAAATTACCCTGGGTGTCTGATGCAGGAGCATCCTGGGTGTAAGAGCAATCTTGCATCACCCAAAAATATTTCTATTTTTGTATTCAATAAGGGCTATTTTGGTGCAGAGCTGCTATTTATGGAAAGTTACTATTTTTGGTAATTTTTGTATGTGCTCAGAATGATCTGATTTCTTTCTTGGAGGTTGATTTTGGTCATATAAGTCTGCCAGTAAAGTTTCATTGCCAGATCAAGTGTATATTGGAAGATATTGAAGATTTTCGGTATTGGCAGTAGGGTACAGAAACTTTGAACTCAGTTTTGAAGGCTTTAGAGGCCCCGGATGAGGTCGAAAATTTGGGTGACAAGCGCTTGCGCTAGTCAAGCCTGTAGAGCGCTTCGTGGCATTTCTGAAATGGGGTTATAATAGCCGATCGGGTCAACTGGTGATGACTTATGGTCTTCGGAAGTTGGGCCACCCGAAATGGCGAAAAATAATTTGCTTCAAAATTTCTGTTCGGGGTTTCAAAGGTTATCTTGAGCCGACTATGATGTAATAAAATGTAAAATAAAATAATTCTAAGTTTGGTCAGCCTTATTGGCTAAAATTCTGGAACCTTCCCAGGCGGTGGAAAATTGCCTATATAAGGAAGGCTGTATTATTGTCTTAGGGGTTCGGAATAATTCTGGGTAGTAGATCTGGGTATTGATTCGACGCTTTGTCCTATAGAATATTGTAAGGGAATGCCCATGTGGCTTTGCATATTGTAATTCTAAAAGTTTGTAATTCCACATTTGTGGAGATAATAAGAAGCCAATTTTCTGTTCTTGCATATTGCTGTTGTTGTTTCTCTATTTCTGTTATGTGTTTGTGGTATTAAGGGGAGCACCCTTCATCAATGTTCTTTAGAAGTTATTTCAAAACCTTTAGATTGTGAAATGTACACTTCCTCGTCAATATATCCATTCAAGAAAGCACTTTTAACATCCATTTGATAAACTATCCAACTCTGCTGAGCTGCCAATGCCAAAACCAATTTGATAGTATCCATCCATGCTACAGGTGCAAATGTCTCAGTATAATCAATACCTCATATTAAGTGTACCCTTTGGCTACCAATCTAGGTTTATGCTTATCAATGCTTCCATCAGATTTATACTTTATTTTGTACACCCATCTTGTACCAATAACTTCCTTACCATGAGGTAATTGAACCAAATCCCATATGTCATTCCTTTCAATTGTGTCTATTTCACTATTCATTTCTTCAATCCACTCTTCTTTTTCTTGAGCTTGTTCAAATATTTGTGGCTCATTATTTTCCATGATTTGAGTCATCAAAGAAAAATTAACTTTTGCTTGTGACCTTGTTGTCATCTTTTCAAAATTTGAATCCAACATAAGAGTTGATGGATAATTCTTTTCTGTCCTTCTTTGATATTTTTTATATTTTCTTTCTCCTGCACTAGATGATTCAGGTACATCTTCTTCATCCTCTTCAATATCATCAATTACTATCTCTTTTCCTTTTGTTCCATTTTCTTTGGTATATTCTGCTAGTTCATTGAATACCACATCTATGCTTATCACAAGCTTTTTTGCTACTAGAACATACAACCTATATGCTTTATTTTCAGTTCCATAGCCAATACAAATGTATTTAAGGCCTTTATCATCTAACTTAGACCATTTTTCTTTTGGTATGTGTGCATAAGAAATGCACCCAAATACTCTCAAGTGATCAACACTTGGCTTTACCCCAGACCATGCTTGTTCATGAGTCATCTCTTTAACCACTTTTGTAGGATTTCTATTGAGAAGATAAACTATTGTGTATACTGCTTCTGTCCAAAAACTTTTATCCAAATTTTTCTCTTTCAACATGCTTCTCGCCATTTCAACAATTGTCCTATTCTTCCTTTCAGAAACTCCATTTTGTTGTGGAGTGTAGGAAGTAGTGAACTCTCTCTTGATTCCATGATTTTTGCAAAAATTAATAAACTTATTTGACTTGTAGTCACCTCCATTGTCTGACCTTATCACTTTGATATACTTACCACTTTATTTTTCAACCAAGTTTTTGAACTCTACAAACTTTTCAAATATGTCTGATTTTGAAACCAAACAATACACCCAAGTTTTTCTTGAGTAATCATCAATGGAGGTTAGAAAATACTTGGATTTGTTCAAAGAAGGTGTTTCCATATGACCACACAAATCTGTATGGATTATCTCAAGATGTTGTTTAGCTCTACTAGATTTACCAATAGGAAATTGTATCTGATGTTGTTTGCCAACAATGCACTTTTCACACACTTCTTTTGTGTCTTCAATTAATGGTAGACCTTCAACCATTTTAAATCTTTTGAGTGAAATCAACCCATTAAAATTGAGGTGACCATATCTCTTGTGCCAAATCTTACTTTCACTCATTTCACTAGACCTTAGTGCTTGGTTCCCATAAGTAAAATGAAGAGGAAACATCCTATCCCCTATCATTTGTGCTCTTACAACAATTGCATTCTTTTTTAATTTATATCTTATTATGTACTCATTCTTATCAAAAGTTACTTGATAGTTTTTCTCTAACATTTGTCCAATAGACAAAAGATTCTTTTTCAGTGCTGGAACTAATAATGTTTCATTGATATGCTTCACTTCACCATATTCTGTTGTAACTGCAATGGTACCCTTACCTTTGCTTCCATGTGAATTATTATCTCCTAGTAGTACAATACTTTGATGCTTTTGATCCAAGTTGATAAGTAGATTCTCATTAGATGTCATATGTGAAGAACATCCAGAGACTATATACCAGACATTATTATCACTGACATTTGTATTAAAGCAAGAAATGAACAAATTTTGTTTATCTTCAATAGTGCTATGAGCACCTCTTTTTTCTGTTTCACCTTGTTTACTCCAACATTCTAAAGCATAATTTCCAAACTTATTGCAATGAAAGCATTGGACATTCCTTTTACTATTATCTCCCCCATCACTTCTACCTCTTCCTCTTCCAACTCCTTTGAAGTTGCTACTTCTTCCTCTAAAATAATGTCCTCTTCCTCTGGAATTGCTAGATTCACCTTTGTATTCATTCTTATTGTTATTTTCATGTTTATTATAACTCTTAAAGAATGTGTTTCTTTTTCCTCTTATATTGGCTTTAGAGGAAAATTCTTTCTCTAAGCTTTCTTCATTACTTTTCATTCTTTCTTCAGCAGTTAAGAAAATTCCACTTAATTCATCAATTTTCATGCTTGAGAGATCCTTAGATATCTCAATTGTGGAGACCACACCTTCAAATTTTGGAATCAAGCCTCTTAAAATCTTGTCAATGACATGCTTGTCATATACATCTTCGCCTAGTATTTTCATTTGACTCACTAGGCCTTCTACCTTTGTCAGAAATTCATTGACAGATTCATTACTTGTCATCTTTACATTTTCAAAGTCCTTTCTCATTGTTTACAATTTAGCAGTTTGTGCACCTTGATATTCATTACTTAATATTTTCCATGCTTTCTTAGAATGAAGAGCGCCGCTTATCCTAGGAAAAATAGCTTGAGTGATTGCACCCTGAATTAAGAATAAAGCTTCACTATCTTTCTTTACATTTTCTTTGTATTCCCTTTTTAGTTGGTCATTTAATGCATTTACATCTACTACCTCAACATAACCATTTTGAACAATTTCCCACAAATCCTTAGATTTGAGTAGATTTTTCATTCTAGTGCACCAATATGAAAAATTGTCTCCTTCAAAGATGGGAATCAACACATTAGACATTACATTGCATGCCATATTTGCCATAAAAATGTGCACAATGACCCAAGTTGCTCGACACAAAGTCTAGGAGAGATCTGCAAATGAATACTCTCCTTGTCCCTTCAATTGGGACTCACACAAAAAACCCCCTTTTTTAAATTATTTTTCTGAGAGAAATAAGTGTTGGTTAGCACTGATAATGCACTTAATTACAAAAGATTTATTTCCCTCTTTACAAAAAAAAACTTTAGAACTCCTCTAAGAGAAATTCCAATTCATTAATAAATCATTGCATCCTTAAAAAATACTAATATTCTCACAAGAGAATTTTAAAGCTTTTTGTAAACAATCATATAACTAAAGCTTTTTTTAAAAATAAATATTAACTTTTACTTTCTTGTCAATATAAAAAGTCAAGTATTTTTTTTAAAAAAACTTAATCTCTCACACTTTTTGCTCAAAGGCAAGAGAATAAATTTTATATGCAATTTTGCTAACTACACATTGCCTACACATAGAAACCTCCTTTCAACCTGGACAAGTAAAAAATACACAATATCTTTGTTTGCGGATTTACCTCAAGCTTGCGAAAAACTCTCCTCTTTAACAATGAGAGTTTTAACAACTGCAATCAAATATGCTAATATTTGATCTTGAAGATCTCCTGTTGTACTTTTGAAAGCATACAATATTTCTGTATTTTGTAATTAACGCTACAGCTGTTCACTTGAACACCAATTTTTTCTAATTTTCAAGCTCCTCAAACTTTTCTCAAATCTTTAAGTTTCTCTTTGATCTCTTCTAGATCACCTAGAATGAAAAAAAAATTCTCAAACTGGCTCTGATACTAGATGAAAGCAACTGAATCAAGCAATTAGTGATCTGCTGATCACAAAACAAAGAAATATGAAAAAAGCCCCAAATTGCCTTGAGAATAGAGAGGCAGGGCAGCCATTATATAGAAAATCAAAAGGGGAGGTGAAATTATGGGATTCAACCATATTCACCAATAATAAAACTACAATATTGAATATTTGCAACTATCAACTATAAAATTAAATACATGCAACCATATAATGAATACCACACTGTGCAATCAATAACGACTGAAGGTAGGCCCCAAAATGGGCATTATTGTTGTCATTGGGAAACCTGGGATTTGGTGAATATATTGCACATATGGGATAGACCCTATTGGCCCAAATTTATTAAAATTGGGCCCAATGCCCGAGCTCATCGCCAATCGGTTTATTTAATTTTTTCCACTTCTTTCACATTATCACCAATGAAATATAATTTTTGGGCATGAAAAATTTTAAATGGTCACCTATAATTTCAAAGAGGCCCCATATCGACGGCCTATATTCACGAATAGTTTTATACATATATATTTATAGGATGCCCCAAATTCATCTGGCATTTTACGGAGGTATGTCTCAAACTGATGCATTTTTTTCAACTTTATTAATCATACCAAGGTATTCAATAACCCATTATTGCCTCAAAAATAACACAACACATGTTATAATTATGCGGGCTTCACCAAATATTTGTAGACCTAATACCTCCTACTGAATTTGCCAAAAAAGGATTAGTATAAGTACATTCATAGATCAGTATTATTGTACACAATTTGGTTTGGTTCAATTTAATTGATAGAAAAGTTTAGACTGTTGAGTCTTGACTGCATTGGCAAGTCGCGAATGCAATTGAATTTGAGGGAAAGGTAAGCAATTATTATTTTGTGACTATGTAAATTTGAGTTCATTCTTATTTAGTGCAAACTAGTTAGTGAACAGTGGTGACCAGGGAGACCTTAGACATAATTTAAGGGTCAATGAATCGTATTTATATATATTATAGTTCTATTGTTACTTCTTCAACAAGTAAACATTTATTTTTTTCGACTGGTAGGTTGGTAGCCTGTATTTCATTGAAGAATTGAGATGTCAAACAAGAATAAGGGTAAGGCTGCCACATATGGTGAAAGCCAAGAGAGGCCAAAAAAATGTAGTTCCTTATCATCATACTTTGGTCATGGTGTTGGAAATGTTTTTGGACAAAATCAGGAAGGTACTTCATCACAAGATGATTTTCAAGATTCATTACCTGAACCTACACTATATAGAAGAAGTCAACAAACCTGATATCTTAAATCATGATGAACTTGAAGAAGATTTTTAGTTAAATATCTAGAGTAGCTATAATGATATAATCGACTTGGATGAGACTGAGAATGTTAGATAAGATGATGGTGCAAGGAAGAAGAAAAGAAAATACAATTCAAAGAATGATATAGAAATTAAAAAAAGATTGGATGTGGGATCTGTCGAGGAATTTTGAAGTATAATGGGTGTCAAAGTATCCATTCATTGAACTAGTGGACAATCCAACTGAAGGTGACCCTCCAGTAGAATGCAGATGTAAGATTCGCACCAAGATAAATCAAAAGCAAAAGAGGTTGTAGCTATAAATTGACACCATAAAGAAGCATATGGGTAAAGTTAAAACCATAAATGGAGTTCAAAAATTAGTTATAAAATGGAAAACAAAGGAGGAATCTCAGCATGTTAGGAATGCAAAATTATATGAATTTCAACAAAATATAAATATGAAGCCTGGTGAAGTTAAAGGCTCTATTGAAGCTTATTTTGGAAAAGCATTAGAAGTAGAACTAATGGTAAAAGTTGTTCTGTTAAGTATTGTGTTTAATATTTTGTGTTGAGGGTGTCTTATTACAGACTACCAATGCACTACTTTGCTAGGATCGAGTCTAAGGAATCAGGAAAGAACCCCAAGAAGTGAGTATCAAGTATTAAAAGGGAAGATTTTACCAAGATCGTTGAGTTTGTAATAGCTTCTGTGAAGCACATTGCCTATGATATTTCCACATGGATTAGAGGAAGATTTCATCTAGTCAAACTACTTGAATCCATGGCTATTGTGTTTCCTCAATATTGGAGATTGGACATATTGAAAGATTTTTGAACTAAGCTATTAACTTTGATAGATTATTTTTGCAAAACAAAAAAGTTAAATGGAGTAACTCTAAATGGAATTTTAAGTGAATCTCATTTGAGAGAGGAATTAGGTCATTTTTCATTGACAATGAGGGAACAATATAATATTATGTAGAACCCTCTTGAAGATGGAACAGTAACAAGGCTTTGCAAAAATCTAGCTAAGAGAGAAATGTTGATTGATTCAATTCCAAAATTTTAAAGCTTGCTGATTTATGTGTGACCATGATATTGGGGTCAGTGGAGGATGAGAGAGTTTTAAGTGCTTTTGGATTCCTAAAGTGAAAGCTAAGAAATAACCTAGACAAGAATTTGGAAAATTGCTTGAGGCTCTATACATCTAGGTATGAAGCCAATACTTTTCCTTATGAAAGGGAACTAAAATTGTCGAGGAAGAAATGTCAGAGAAGAGGGTTGAGCCACATTTCAAACCAAAGTGGGAGTGCCAAAGACAATGATGTCATTGACTTATGTACTAGTACTGGTACTGGTACTGATACTGGTACTGATATCAAAGAACCAAGGAAGCTATGAAGTGGATGGTGATGAATCCAAGGATCCCAATTATGATATGATGTGGTAGCTTGAACCATTGTAGAAGTAGCAGGTCCTAGTTATTTATTAAACTTTTTCCTGTAGTGTACTTTTAGTTTCTGTATCTCATCATCAATCATGCATAATAGAATATTCCAATGTCAAAAACATGAATGTGGTTGATAATGTCATCAAGATTCAATTCCAGAATTAATAATGGTTTTCATTTGCATTATTCAGCTCATATGGTACAATTATTGTAGATTTTTCATTATTGTTTTTTGACAACATAGCAATTCATATGTTACAATTCTTAGAAATATTGATTCTCATTAAATTAATTAAAAATATGATACAAGGTAATAATTTATTCATTAATATTAGTAAGAACACAACTCTGTAATTTTGTTTACAAACGTCAATGAATCAATACCCATTGGCACATTGCCCAATTTTAATTTCATTACCCTAAGCCAATGACCCTAAAATTAGGTGTCATTGTGTCCTCCAACTTTTTTTTCTATTCCAATAGCATATCACAGAGTAAATCAACTAATAATAACAAAATAAAATAGAGTAACTCAACGTACATTAAATTGGAAAATATGAAAATTAGATAGACCACAATTTGTTTTGTATTCATTCGCAATATATTACAATTTATAATAGTTTAAAATTCATAACATTAACAATGTTTGTAGGCTAGTCTAAACATCCTATGATGGTAGAACAATTTGGTTCAAAGTATAGTACTCACACTCCTACAACTTTGCTAGCAATTCATATTTGGAAGTGTGACTTGACGTCACTGTTGCTTCTAAAATTCCATTCAAAGTTCTCATTGGTTTGATGAAATCCATGAATATATTAGGAGACGTGTTTGTAGGAGGAAAGCATAAATCAATATTTATTTTGTCCTGCAACCTTATTTTGTAAGTTTCTCTTCCAATGAACTTATTTGCATCAAATCCCTTAGGTGAACCAAGACTTTCCAAATTCTCTTTCCTTTCTTCCATCTTTGTGATCTTCTTCTTAACTTTGTCATCCAATTCTTGCGCTTCCCTTAGCTTCTCACATTTTTGAATGATACTTGATACCTTTACTAAGGCAACAAGGTGGGTGCTAATTCCCTTTCATGATAGATAACTATCACTCTTATTGTAGAGTTGTTTCATAATATCTTTTGCATTCTTTTCTTTCTTGACAATATCCATCTTCTATTTTAATGTTTTTGATAGAAAAAATAGCAAGAGGGTGTTGGCCCATGGTACACGGAAGACTAAGAGCACATTAAAAGTACATTAACAACACTAGCTTCACAGCAGATAATTAGCAGAGTAACAATATCTAGTCTACCTCTATTAAAAACAAACTTGTAGATCCTTATCAAAAATAGCGATCTAGGGTTATAGTTTAACCAAAAAGCCTTGAACATAATAACTATAAACTACCTCGCCGGGCTAAACCAAAGTCTTAAATTCTTAACCACATAACAGAAAAAAAACAAAATAAAACTTGGAACCCATGGGCCCAGAGCAAGACAACATCCACATGGCACCAACAATAGTTAGGTCCTCTCTCCCAATCGCATGGACATCAAGGTGGCGGCCCATTCCTCCTGCAGAATACATACTCATAAAAATTATTATCATCACATTAAGCCAGTACAGAAGCTTGGTGGGGCCCTCAAAAATTCTATCGACAATGCATCCCATTTTAAACATTACTGATGTCCTATTTTTTTTGCCCAATTAGCTGTTGGGTCTGCTTTGGCAGCGCACGAATCTCCTCCCAACTAACCACCCTAGTTCAATTGAGCCCAATACTAGCCATATAATCACCCACCAACTTACCTTCCATGTAGGCATGGGAAGTGATAGTGTTCTCAAATTTTTTGAGAACTCCAAAATTTTTGCTATGATGGTGTCCACCTGCCACCCCGCATTTGACCTTCAGTTAATGATGCAGACCAAAGGATGGTGGATCCAATAAAGGACAGTCTAAACCTTGTAGCTTTAGAATTACACATCAAAAAAATTACAACAATAATAACACAACAATTGTTTCAAGTAATTTATATTAACATGCCCAATTGTAAGGCCTTCCAGGTTAGGGTGAGTTACAATCAGAAATAATTCTGCAAGATCCAAGATCTAATTGCAACACTAGCTAGTTTAGTTCTGAAACAAATCAACAACTGATGGAAACCCTAAGGTAGATCTAAAATTGAGCTTGCAAGCCTCCAAGCAATCTCCTTGTGTAACCACTAGCTCTGCTATTATAACTATCATAAAAGTATTATGATCTGCTAGATCATGCAAGATCTTTTCTACAACATCCCCAACTCCATCTTTTAGGCTTTTGGTCTCATCAACCTCTAAGTTGTCTCCTCAAACATCTACCCAAACACCCTTTAAATACTAATCGTCAGCCACAAGTCGACTGGATGAAACCATTAACTCCCCCCAAAAAAATTGTTAAACACAATACAAGTCAGCTCAAAATCACTTTAAAAACATTTAATTCAACACCCCGGCCTGTAACAACAACTACAAACAATAAATGCACCAAGTCGGCCTAATAAATCACATAAAACTCTAGTATGTAAACTAGAACTACCGATAAATAGTGAAATAACCGAGCAAGCCAAGCATCACTGAGCACCAGTGTTGACTTAGCACCATAGGAATTAATGAGTAATACTTTCACCGAGCACCAAAGATTACCGAGTTCCTTCAGTGACCAAGCTTCCTTTAATGAATGAGACCATCGGTCAAGGTTGCAACCAAGTAACACTAGCCAAAATACAAACACCCATGCAATTTCACCAAGGACAAAGCATTCCCTTACATCAACCTTGGATGCCCTTGCATCAGACACCCTAGGTTCCAAAAGATGTTCATATGTGAGAAGAACATCTTCTAGGATTCAGCACATAAATCTCGAACTGGTTCTTCGCATACAAGTCATCCACCTTCTCACTTTGCATAATCTTCCACTTGAGCTTCCTCTGTATTTTTAAGTCTTTTCTTGACAACATACAGGTCTATTCTCCAAACTGATCATTGATTTTCTTTGGATCCACCAACTCAACTTGGCTACTGATACTCAATTTCTCCTACCAAGCATTGTATCCATCAAAGGCATTAGGGAAAACCTCATGTCATCCTTCTCAACAGTAAACATATTCTTCACATAGTCATAAATAGCTCTACAATCATATTGTCAAGGTCTATTTTGCAATATATCACAACTATTCATCTTCACAATGTTACATAACACAAGATCCTTATACTGGCCAATCTGAACATCAATGAAGCATTTTTCTTTAACTTCCAAAGCATGATCATCTTGAAACTAACCAATCTTATAAGGACGTGGATTTTTCATTCTATTCAAACCAAGTTTCTAAACCATTTCCTCAACAAGATTATCAGTACTACCACTATCAACAATAAAATCATAGAGTTTACCTCTAGACTTACATCGGTGATGCAAGGGCATCCAAGGTTGAGGCAGGGGCATCCTTGTCCTCAGTGAAATTGCATGGGTGTTTTTATTTTGGTCGGTGTTACTCAGTTGCAACCTTGACCGATAGTCTCGGTCATTGAAGGAAGCTTGGTCACTAAAGGAGCTCGGTGGTCTTTGGCGCTTAGTGAAAGTGTTACTTGGTAATGCATGTGGTCCTTGGTTGACATTGGTGCTTAGTGATGCTTGGTGTGCTCATTTATTTCATTGATGCTTGGTAGTTTTGGCTCACTGACTTGAGTTTTGTGTGATTTGTTGGGCTGACTTGGCACATTTACTATTTGTATATTTTGTTGGATTCTCCTAAGTGGATCTGGAGACTGACATGCTGAATTCAATGTTTGTATACATTTTGTAAGGAGACTTCTATGGCATTTAATATTTGTTAGGAAGAGTTAAGGGTTTCATATTTTTAACCTGTGGCTAATGATTAGTATTTAAGGGATGTTGGGTAGATGTTTAGGGACATGACTAGGAAGACTAGAAGCTAGAAAGATGAAGTTGGAAAAGTTGTGGAAAGGATATTGCATGATCTTGCAGATGAGATTTATATCTGATAGTTTGTAATAGCAGAGCTAGTGGTTGCATACTTGGGAATAAGGAGATTCTGTGGAGGCTTGTGAGCTCAAGTTTAGATTTGCCTTAGGGTTTCCATCAGTTTCTAATTGTCTTCAAGACTGAACTAGCTAGAGATTGTATTGGATCTGGTTGTGGATCTTGAAGAATTGTTTCAGATTGTAATTGACCCTAACCCAGAAGGCCTTACAATTGGGAATGTTAATACAAATTACTTAAAACAATTATTGTGTTATCTGTTGTGTTGAGTATTCCACTATGTAATTTTGATGTTGCTTGGCCTGAACTATCCCTAATTGGATCCTTCTATCCTTGGTCTGCATCAGGTGGTTTCAGACCTAGAGTTGATCTTGTGGAGCAGAATTGAGTGAAGGTTGACCTAGAAAGAATGATCTTGCGAAGTTGATTTTGTTGGTGAAGAGATTGTATGATCTTGATTTCATATCCATGGCACTAAACTTGTGAAATTGTGCCCTAGTTGTTCATAGGATTACAGGTGGTGATCTAACTTTTTTGCAGCTTGGAAATTGTCACAAGGTGGTCGATGAGGGTATATTATAGAGGGTTTATTTTTTTTTCATATCTTTAAGGATGCCTTCAAGAAGATTGGACCCTAGAGTTATTTCTTAACTTTTTTATACTGTGGAATCTCAGATCACAAAGAAGGTGAAATCAGATTTCAGATCTGAGATGGAATTGATGAAGAATGACATGGTCATGGAGATCATGAGAGTGGTCACTGGTATACCTAAGAATGTTGGTACTAAGGATGGATATGAAGAAGCTACTGAAGAATTTGAACCTGCTGGATCTAGTGGTGACAATTAGAGGGATAGATCTAGTGAAGATAGAACTACTCGGTTGCCAAGATCTGGTACTCAGCTTAAAAGTTACCAAATGGAAGTTTCTACTTTCTTTGGTACTTTGAAGCCCAACAATCTGATTTATTGGATTGGTGAACTTGAAGATTTCTTTGAGCTAGAAGAAATTGAAGATCCTCTTTAGGTGAGATTGGCACAGACTAAGTTGAAAGGACATGTTGATCTTTGGTGGAAAGAACTACAAAGAGATAGAGAACATGAAGATGAAATGATGATCAATTGGTGGAGGTTGATGGTGACAAAATTGAAAGCTAAGTTCATATCAATTGACTATGAGCTTGACTTGTTGAAGAAGTTGCAGAAACTAAAATAGAAGGATTTGTCTATTGAAGATTATACCGAGGAATTCTACAAGTTTACTATTCGGTCTGGACATAGAGAACTTGGTAAGGAAAAGGTAGCTTGGTATGTGAATGGTCTAAGATTCAATATTTAGGATGAGCTTGGTATGCTGAAGATTGATTATGTTGAAGATGCTTATTAGTATGCTCTGAAGGCATAAGATAAGTTGAAGAGGAAACAACCTAGTAATTCATGAGGGAAGGAGAAAATTGATCACTCGGTGAAGGATAAACTGACTAATGCAGAAGATGAAAAGAAACCTATGGAACCAAAGAAGAAGAGAGGTAGAGTTATCATTAAAGATACTTTCTATAACTATGGAGATGAAGGACACCATTCTTTTGAGTGTACACAGAAGAAGGTTGACCAATGAACTGTTGTGGTAAGTGAGAACATTCAGAATGAACCCGAATCAAAGAACTTGCTACTTTAGCAAACATTGCTCAGTACAAAGGATGAACCTTGTCAGAGGAGTAACTTGTTTAAGACCCAATGCAAATCTAAAGGTAAACTCTGTGATGTTATTGGTGATAGTGGTAGTACTGATAACCTTGTTGCTGAGGACATGGTTCAAAAATTTTGTTTGAATAGAATGAAACATCCACATCCTTATAGGATTGGTTGGTTAAAAGATGATCATGCTCTAGAAGTTAGAGAAAAATGCTTTATTGATGTTCAGATTGGCCAATATTAGGATCTTGTGTTATGTGACATTTTGAAGATGGATAGTTGTTATATATTGCTCGATATACCTTGGCAATATGATTATAGAGCTATTTATGACTGTGTGAAGAATGTGTTTACTGTTAAGAAGGATGAAAGGAAGTTTTTGCTGATGCCTTTGATGGATACAATGCTTGGTAGGAGAAGCTTGAGTAGTGTTTCCCAAGTTGAGTTGGTAGATCCAGAGAAAATGAATGATCAATTTGGAGAACTGATCTGTATGTTGTCTAGAAAAGACTTGAAGAGATAGAGGAAATTGAAATGGAAGAATATACAAGCTGAGTAGATGGAGGACTTTTATGTGAAGAACCAATTTGGGGTTCATGTGCTAAACCCTGGAAGATATTCTTCTCACATATGAACATCTTTTGTAACCTAGGGTGTGTGATACAGGGGCATCCAAGGTTGAGGCAGGGGCATTCTTGTCCTCGATGAAACTACATGGGTGTTTTTATTTTGGTTGGTGTTACTTAGTTGTAGCCTTGATCGATGGTCTTGGTCATTGAAGGAAGCTCGGTCACTGAAGGATCTCGGTGGTCTCTGGCGCTCAATGAAAGTGTTATTTGGTCATGCATGTGGTGGTCGATTAATATTGGTGCTTGGAGATGCTTGCCATGCTCGGTTATTTCACTAATGCTTGGTATTTTTGGCTCACCCACTAGAGTTCTATGTGATTTGTTGGGCTAACTTGGTGCATTTATTGTTTATATCTTTTGTTAGATTCTCCTAAGTGGATCTGGAGGCTGACATGCTGAATTAAATGTTTGTATACATTTTGTGACGCAGTCAAGGTTGGGGAATCCAATGAAGGACTGACCGACCTTGTAGCCAAAGCAATATGTAGTGGAAATAAACAATAATAACAACAAATCTGATAAGGAACATGAATCTTTATTCATCAAATCACTGATTACATACATTGTGTCAAGCTGTAAGGCCTTCTTGGTTATGGCCAAATACAAAGCAAGTATCAGTCTACAGGATCTCACAGGATCAAAATCTTTTCCACAATGTCAGCATTCAACAAGCCTAGGTCTTCAACACACAGTACACTGGTAGGCACCCAAGAAAGATCTAAACTTGTACTCAAACTTTCAAGCAATCTTCCTATTCCTAGGCTCGTAGGCTACTAACTCCTCCAACTTCTTGATGATGCCCCAAACATCTACCCAATCATCCTATAAATATTGAATCCCAACCATAAGTTAGATGATTAAACAATTAATCCTTACACAACAAATAGTAAATTCTAAAACATCAATCGACTCTCAAATAGCCTTACAAAATAAATAAACTCTCCAAGATGGCCCCAAACAGTCATAAGATCTGTAAAGAAGAATGCAACACTCTAGATCTAGGTCCCAACATGTCCAACAATCAATCCATAACTCGAGGAACATGACCCAAATTAAATGCACCAGTCGGCCAAGCCGATCCATACAAACAAACCAAGTCGATAAGAAAGAACATCGAGCAACAGAGAAATAATCGAGTGCCAAAAATCAGCCATGCCAAACATGACTCAGAAACACAGTTATTACTAAGCATTAGGAAACTGAGGCCTTCAGTTATCAAGCATTCTTCAGAGACTGAGCACCCCAGTAACCACAGAAACTGAGCAACCAGTCTCCCAAACTGAGTAATTATTCCACCAAACCAAGATCAAAACTAACAATCTACCTTCAAAGACAAACATATTTTTGGTTCATACAAGATTGCCAAGAATCCTAGGATGCTCCTGTATCAGACACCCCAGGTAAGAAATATTTTCTCATAAGGAAATTAGGAATGCCTCAATGGAATCAGAACAAGTATACCAAATATGTTCTTCACCCATATCTCCTCTTGTACCATGTCCCAAGTTTTCATCAATTCATCCACTATCTCCCATAAAAAATTTGTCTATTTTGTGCTTTTCTTATCTTTTTGGTCGACAACTGATAGCAACCAACTCTAACCAATACCAACCACATCTATGTCTTGGTAAGGTTCATCTTCTCTAGAATCCTCAATCAACTCAGTATCATCTGCATCTCTCGGTGTCATAAATGTCACCACCTATTGTATTGTTTCTGTCAAAAAGACCATCTACCTCTTGATCTCAAAAAACTCTTCAGGGATATCATTCTCCTTCTCTTTCAAACTACATCGTGTAGGAATAGGTTCATCAACCTTGTGCTTTTGAGCTTTGTCATATAGAAAACACTTGATGACTCCATGTTCTTTAGTGCCTATCTTTTGTAAAGGTATCCTCTTATGCCAAGCTCCTCAATGCCGAACCACATAGGTGTTAGCATTACCATCAAACAACACATTCCTATCAAATTTCCAAGGTCTACTGAGCAATAGATGACAAGCATCCATTGGTAATATATCACACAATATCTCATCCTGGTAAGATCCAATCTAAAAATTAACCAAGCATTTTTCTTCAACTCTAACCTTAGAAACATCTTGTATTTGACTAACTAGATAAGGGTCAGGGTGTTTCCTTATTTCCAAACTCAATTTACTAACCATTTCTTCTAAAACAAAGTTCTCAGAACTGCCACCATCAACTATGACTTTACATACCTTATTCTTGCACTTACATTTGATTCTAAATAGATTTCTTCTTTGCACTGGTTCATGGACACATGCAGCTAACCTCCTAGTGATAAGAGTCTCACCTTTTGCAACATTCACAATATCTTCTTTAGTAGTTAATGCCACCCTCTTCTTAAGACATTGAAAACTTCTATGACCAGCTTCACCATAGTTATAACAAGTACCGGTGAACTCATTCTTCCACCTTCCTCTCTATCCAGCATTCTTAGTAACTTGACCACTGCTAGATCCTACATAAAGTTTAGGGTTTTCTATCACACTGCCTTCAACAACTATCTCACCAGTTTTACCACCTCGATTCTTACCGTTCTATCTTCCTTCATACTTCTTATTCAAATTCTCTTCAATCTTCAATGTTGTTTGATAAGCATCTCCTATTGTTGTCATCTGAACCACAAGTAACTCTTCCTGAATACTAGGTCTCAATCCATAGACATACCTAGCAACCTTCTCTTTATCAGCTTTAGAATGACCAGTCCTAATCAGGATCCTATAAAACTCCTTGATATATTCTTGTACCGATTTGTTATTTTTCTTCAAAGCTTACATCTTCTTAAACATGTCCAATTCATAATCCACTAGAATGAATTGCTTCTTCAGCTTGTCAACCATTTGGTTCTATTTAGTGATCTTTTCTTTTCCTCTCCTACCCCTTTCCAACTAAACTTCTCTCTACTAGAAATTTGTATGACCTTTCAACTTAATCTTTGCAAATCTAACCCTATCAGGATCTTCTATTTCTTCATACTCAAAGTATTCATCAACCTCATTGATCCAATCAATCAATTCTTCAGGCCTAAGACTTCCAGCAAATGCAGAAACTTCAATCTTAGGTCTTTTCCTAATTTTAGACATAGCTTTCAGGATTTTACTCTCCTCTGTATCTCTAGCTTCTTCTACATCTTATTCAAAATGATCTTCCTCAGATTCATCATCACTATCCTCTTTCAAGGTAGGTTTCTTCTTTCTTAATTCCTCTTATAGGTCTTCTACTTATTTTTGCAAAGCCCTAAAATCATCAAGACTAAATTCTCTACCAGCCTCTTCCTCTAAGATCTCACAATTTCTCCTTTGAGGCATCTGTTAGCTTGTGGTGACTAATCAAGAAAGTACTATCCAAGAAAGTACTGTACACTTTTCCTCCCGACCTCACCGGAGTTCGGGGCCGGGCCAAGCCCCGAGCGGGGGTTTGGGGGTTGCAGCCCCAAGAGCAGGGGTTCGGGGGCGCAGCCCCCGAGGAAATTTTTTTTGAGGCTGACTACTTTTTTCGGTTATTTGGGCCAACTACTTATAACTCATTCTAACCCTAAAGCAGGAAAATATTGTATAATATGGCTTAGGGTTAGGGATTTTTTATGATGTAGTATTTTAGTTCTTGTGACAGAATTGGGCTGTAAGGGATTATGGATTGTAATCAGGTTGTAATCAATGGCTAATAATAATATTGGACTCGCTGTTGGTGGACGTAGCCTAGGGATTGGGTGAACCACGTTAAATCTATGTGTCTTGTGTTCTATTCTGTGTGGTTTATTATTTTCTGATATTAGTTATATTTGCACATAATTGTTATTTCTGCCTTGTTAATCCTAACAAGTGGTATCAGAGCGAGGTTATTTCATTCGTTCTTTCATCTATTCTCTGAAGCAGGTCTCACGAGTTAGTGGGAGAGTCTCTCGGTTAAGTGGGAGAAATTGCAGATGAGGGTAGGCTGAAGGTTGATAAGTTTAATGGGTAGAACTTCCAGTTATGGAAGATGCAAATGGAGGATTATCTCTATCAGAAGGATCTATGGTGGCCATTAGAGGGAGTAGCCAAGAAAGAGCAATCAATGTCTCAAGAAGATTGGGATATTTTGGATAGGAAGGCACTGGGGAGTATTCGTCTATGCCTGGCACAATCGGTGGCATTCAATATTACTGAAGCAAAGACAGCTAAAGATCTGATGGAAATCTTAGCGAAGTTGTATGAAAAGCCTTCAGCTTCAAACAAGGTATTTCTTATGAAGCGGTTATTTAATATGAAAATGGTAGAAGGTGGATCAGTTACTGATCATTTGAATGAGTTTAATACAGTTACAAGTCAATTAACCTCAGTTAAAATTACTTTTGACGAAGAGGTTAGGGCTCTCTTGATTTTGTGTTCTTTGCCAGAAAGTTGGAATGGCTGTTAGTAATTCTGTTTCTGGTTCTAATACCCTAAAGTATGATGATGTTATTGGTGTTATATTGAGTGAGGAAATTCATAGGAAAAGCTTAGGGGCATCCACATCGAGTAGTGTATTGAACACAGAAAGCAGAGGCAGAACAAGAGATAGAGGAAACAACTCTAGAAATCATGGGAAATCAAGAGGAAAATCAAAGGGAAAGAGGTCCGAATCTAAAGGGCCAAATGGTTGCTGGTACTGTGGAAAACCAGGTCATAAGAAGAAAGATTGTTGGTCTCGAAAGAAAGATCAAGGAGACAAAAATGATGGAAACAAGGAGGCAAATGTGGTAAGTAACAAATCCGAGGAGGATGCTTTGCTCTTGTCCTTAGAAAGTATTGATGATTCATGGGTTTTAGATTCTGGGGCTTCATTTCATGCTACACCCCATAGAAGTTATTTTGTTGATTATGTCCAAGGGGATTTTGGGCTAGTTTATTTGGGAGATAATGAACCCTGTCAGATTGTTGGAAAGGGAAAAATTAAGATTAAGTTGCAGAATGGGAATCATTGGCTACTACAAGAGGTAAGACATGTTCCAAGCCTGAGTAGGAATTTAATTTCAGCAGGGCAACTGGGTGATGAGGGTTGCACAGTTACTTTTAATGATAAAAATTGGAAGGTTTCAAAAGGTTCCTTAGTAGTAGAAAAAGGTGTGAAAGTAGGCACCTTATATCTTTGTACAGGTCATACTGTTCCTTCTACTTTAATTGTTTCAGAAGATAATGAATGTTCAGGAACAGTGGCTGCAGTTGAGCAGGAAGAACATCAAACTGTTGCTGTAGATTCTGACACAGCACTGTGGCACAACAGACTCGGGCACATGAGTGAAAAAGATATGAAATTACTGCATTCAAAGAAAGTTTTACCTGGTCTGAAATGTGTCAATATGGATTTCTGTGAAAGTTGTGTTTATGGAAAACAAAAGAGAGTTAGTTTTGTGAAGAGTGGGAAGGAAAAGAAAAATGAGAGATTAGAGCTTGTGCATACAGATGTATGGGGACCAGCTCAGGTATCTTCCCTTGGTGGCTCTCTGTATTATGTTACATTTATAGATGATGCAACAAGAAAAGTATGGATTTATTTCCTTAGACAGAAATCTGATGTATTTCAAACTTTTAAGAAATGGAAATGCTTGGTTGACAATGAGACTGGTAAAAAGTTAAAATGTCTCAGATCTGATAATGGTGGTGAGTATTGCAGCACAGAATTTGAAGAATATTATTCCTCTAATGGTATTCGTAGGCAGAAAACTATACCAAGGACTCCACAAGAAAATGGAGTGGCTAAACGCATGAACAGGACAATAATGGAGCGTGCAAGGAGTATGAGGTTGCATGCTAGGCTGCCCAAAAATATGTGGGTAGAGGTAGTGAACACCGCTATTTATTTAATCAATAGAGGCCCCTCTACTCCTTTGGACTGTGGTATTCCAGAGGAAACATGGAGTGGTAAGAAGGTGAGTTATTCTTTTCTCAAAACCTTTGGTTGTGAAGCTTTTGCACTTATAGACTCTGAAAATAGAACCAAGCTAGAAGCTAAGTCAAAGAAATGTGTATTTGTTGGGTATGGCATTGATGAATTTGGTTATAGGCTTTGGGATTTTGAAAATCATAAAATTGTAAGAAGCAGGGATGTCATCTTCAATGAGAAAGTATTGTACAAAGATCTGTTGCTGTAGCATGAGAAGAAAGAAAATGACTATGTGGTACTGGATGATACTCCACAAGTTCATGTTCCAGTAGTTCCTTATGCTCCGCAACAACAGCAACAACAAATACCACACACCCCAGTGAGTGTTAGACGGTCAACAAGGCTAAGTAGACCTCCAAAAAGATTTTCTCCATCTTTGTATTCTATTCTATTAACAGATGCTGGTGAACCTGAATGTTATAATGAAGCTGTGCAGGTGGATACAAAGCTTTAGTGGGAGTTTGCAATGACAGATGAAATGGACTCTTTGCTAAAAATCAGACATGGGATTTATGTAAGTTACCTGCAGGTAAAAGGGCTTTACAGAATAAATGGGTTTACAGGATCAAAGAAGAGGATGGAGGTACGAAAAGATTTAAAGCTAGATTAGTCGTAAAAGGATTTGCACAGAAACATGGTATTGATTTTGATGAGATATTTTCTCCAGTTGTTAAAATGACTTCTATTCGTACTGTTTTAAGTATTGTGGCTACTGAAGATTTGCATTTAGAGCAGCTTGATGTTAAAACAGCCTTTCTTCGTGGTGATTTGGATGAAGAAATATATATGGTTCAGCCACAAGGATTTGAGGTCAAGGGTAAGGAGAATTTGGTGTGTAGATTGCAGAAAAGTTTATATGGCTTGAAGCAAGCACCTTGGCAATGGTATATTAAATTTGACACTTTTATGAATGGGCATGGATATAGTCGGTGTCATTCTGACCATTGTGTTTATTTTAAGAGGTTGGATGATGACAACTACATTATTTTATGTTTATATGTTGATGATATGCTTGTAGCTGGGTCTAACATGGATCACATTAGGGGTTTGAAACAACAGTTAGCAAAATCTTTTGCTATGAAGGATTTGGGGGTAGCAAAACAAATCCTTGGTATGAAAATTTGTAGAGATAGGAAAAATAGGAAATTATCTCTATCTCAGGCTGATTATATTGAGAAGGTGTTGCAATGTTTCTCTATGGAAAATGCCAAAGCTGTCAGCACACCTTTGCCTGGTCATTTGAAATTGACTAAGGATATGTGTCCCAAGACACCAGAAGAAGAGACTAAAATGTCTAAGGTACCTTATGCTTCAGCTGTAGGGAGCTTAATGTATGCTATGGTATGTACTAGGCCAGATATTGCACATGTAGTGGGAGTCGTTAGCCGTTATATGAGTAACCCTGGTATTGAGCATTGGAATGCAGTCAAATGGATTCTCAGATATTTGAGAGGCACATCCAGTAAGTGTTTACACTTTGGGGGTTCTACTACTACTGTACAAGGCTATGTTGACTTAGATTTGGCAAGAGATATAGATAGCAGACAGAGTACTACAGGTTATATATTTACTGTTGGTGGGATAGCAGTGAGTTGGATTTCTCGACTACAAAAGGTGGTTGCTTTATCCACTATAGAGGTAGAGTATGTTGCTGCTACAGAGGCAGCCAAGGAGATGATATGGCTTCAATTCTTCATGGAAGAATTGGGACATCCACAAAAGGATAATTTTCTACATACAGATAGCCAAAGTGCCATTCATCTTGCAAAGAATTCTGCTTTGCACTCAAAGACAAAACACATACAGTTGCGGTACCATTTCATTCGATCAGTTTTGGATGATGGACAGTTAAGGCTAGAAAAGATTCATACTGATGATAATCCAGCAGATATGTTTACAAAGGTAGTAACAAGGGAGAAGTTGAACTCATGTTTAGCTTTAGTTGGTCTTCTAGACTGAACAAAATAAAGGAACAGCTGAGTCCAAGGTGGTTCAATTCAGTGGGGGCCTCATGTGGGTAGCGGTATTGCTACAGGATCAGTCTCCAAGTGGGAGGTTTTTTAGTATACTGTGGATACTTGTCAGTCACCAAGTGGGAGATTGTTAGCTTGTGGTGACTAATCAAGAAAGTACTATCCAGGAAAGTACTGTACACTTTTCCTCCCGACCTCGCCGGGGTTCGGGGCCGGGCCGAGCCTCGAGCGGGGGTTTGGGGGCGACAGCCCCCAAGAGTGGGGGTTTGGGGGCTGCAGCCCCCAAGAGCAGGGGTTTGGGGGCGCAGCCCCCGAGGAAATTTTTTTTGAGGCTGACTACTTTTTTCGGTTATTTGGGCTGACTACTTATAACTCATTCTAACCCTAAAGCGGAAAAATATTGTATAATATGGCTTAGGGTTAGGGATTTTTTATGATGTAGTATTTTAGTACTTGTGGTAGAATTGGGCTGTAAGGGATTATGGATTGTAATTAGGTTGTAATCACTGGATAATAATAATATTGGACTTGCTGTTGGTGGACGTAGCCCAGGGATTGGGTGAACCACGTTAAATCTGTGTGTCTTGTGTTCTATTCTGTGTGGTTTATTATTTTTTGATATTAGTTATATTTGCACATAATTGTTATTTCTGCCTTGTTAATCCTAACAGCATCTTCAAATCAAGATTAGATACAAACACACAAGATCTACTCAGCTCCAACAAGAACAGACTTTTCTCAAATAGGAAAAAACTACACTTTGATGCCACTTGAGACAGTGAAGGTTGGGGAATCCAATGAAGGACTGACTGACCTTGTAGCCAAACCAATATGCAGTAGAAATACACAATAATAACAATAGGTCTGCTAAGGAATGTGAATCTTTAGTCATCAAATCACTAATTAAATACAATGTGTTGGGTTGTAAGGCCTTCCCGGTTACAACCAAATACAAAGAAAGTATCAGTCTATAAGACCTCACATGATCCAAATCTTTTCCACAACATTAGCATTCAGCTAGCCCAGGTCTACAACACACAACACACTAGTAGGCAACCAGGAAAGATCTAAACATTTACTCAAACTTCTAAGCAATCTTCTTGTTCCTAAGATCGCAGGCTACTAACTCCTCCAACTTCAAGTGATGATGCCCCAAACATCTACCCAATCATCCTATAAATACTAAATCCCAGCCACAAGTCAGCTAATGAAACAATTAATCCTTACAAAACAAATATTAAATGCTAAAAACTCAGTCAGCTCTCAAATAGCCTTAGAAAATAAATAAACTCTACAAGATGGCCCCAAACAGTCATCAGATCTGCAAAGAAGAATGCAACATGCCAGATCTAGGTCCCCACACATCCAATGGTCAATCCATAACTCAAGGAACATGACCCAAATTAAATGCACCGGTCGGCAAAGCCGATCCATCCAAACACACTGAGTAAGTAAGCAAGAACACCAAGCAACAGAGAAATAATTGAGTGCCAAAAATTGACCACGCCAAACATGACTGAGTAACACAGTTATTATTGAGCATCAGGAAACTGACGCCTTCAGTTGCTGAGTGTTCTTTAGAGACTGAACACCCTGGTAACCACAGAAACCAAGCAACTAGTCTCCGAAACCGAGCAAGTATTCCACCAAACCAAGATCAAAACTAACAATCTACCTTCAAATGGAAAGATATTTTTGGTTGATATAGGATTGCCAAGAATCCTAGGATGCTCGTGCATCATTTTGTAAGCTGACTTGTATGGCATTTAATATTTGTTAGGAAGAGTTAAGGGTTTCATCTTGCCAACCTGTGGCTGATGATTAGTATTTAAGGGATGTTGGGTAGATGTTTAGGGATAGGACTAGGAAGACTAGAAGCTAGAAGGCTGAAGTTGGCGAAGTTGTGGAAAGGATCTTGCATAATCTTGTAGATCAAATTTCTATCTGATAGTTTGTAATAGCAGAGCTAGTGGTTGCATACTTGGGAACAAAGAGATTTCTTGGAGGCTTACGAGCTCAATTTTAGATATGCCTTAGGGTTTCCACCAATTTTTTATTATCTTCAGGACTAAACTAGTTGGAGATTATATTGGGTCTGGTTGTGGATCTTGTAGAATTGTTTTTTTATTATAATTGGCCCTAACCTGAAAGGCCTTACAACTAGGCATGTTAATTCAAATTACTTGAAATAATTATTGTGTTATCTATTGTGTTGAGTATTTCACTGTGTAATTATGAAGCTAGTCAGCCTAAACTATCCTTAATTGTATCCTTCTAGCCTTGGTCTATGTCAATCAGATCCTAAACAAATTACTTCTCTAACAAAGTCCCTCCATTGTACTGAGAAATGTTCATCGAAGCAGCAAGTTCTTTGATTCAGGTTCATTCTGAATGTTCTCATTCACCGCAGTAGTTCGTTGTTCAACCTTCTTTTGTGTACACTCAAAAGAATAGTTTCCTTCTTTGGAGTTATAGAAAGTAACCTTAAAGATAACTCTACCTATCTTCTTCTTTGGCTCCACAAGTTTCTATTCATCTTCTGCATCAGTCAGATTATCCTTCACCGAGTGATCAATTTTCTCATTCCCTTGGGAGTTACCATGTTGTTTCCTTTTCCACTTCTCTTCTACCTTCAAAGCATACTGATAAGCATCTTCAATAGAATCAATCTTCATCATACCAAGATCATCCTGAATATTGAACCTTAGACCATTCATATACCAAGCTACCTTTTCCTTACCAAGCTCTCTGTGTCTAGACCGAATAGTAAGCTTGTAGAAATCCTCAGTATAATCTTCAACAAATAAATCCTTCTACTTCAAATTTTGATACTTCTTAAACATGTCAAGCTCATAGTCAGTAGGTATTAACTTAGCTTTCAATTTTGTCACCATCAACCTCCACGGATTGATCTTCATTTCACCTTCATCTTCTCTATCTCTTTGTAGTTCTTTCCACCAAAGAGTAGCATGTCCTTTCAACTTAGTTTGTGCCAATCTCAGTTGAAGAGGATCTTTAATTTCTTCCACCTCAAAGAAATATTCAATTTCACCAATCTAATCAATCATATTGTCAAGTTTCAAGGTACCAGAGAAAGTAGAAACTTCCATTCAATAACTATCACTAAACTGAGCTTCAGATTTAGGCAACCGAGTAGTTCTATCTTCACGAGATCTTTCCCTCCAGTCATCACCAATAGATCTAGTAGGTCCAAATTCTTCAACAGCTTCTTCATAGCCATCCTCAGTACCAACATTCTAAGGTATACCAATAACAACTCTCATGATCTCAGGGACAATGTCATTCTTTATCAATTCCATCTCAGATCTAAAATTTGAATTCACCTTCAATGTGATTTGCAATTCCACATTATCACAAAGATCAAAAATAACTCTAGGGTCCAATCTTCTCAGAGGCATCCATAAATATACGCCAAAAACCTCTGCAACAAACCTTCACCAACCATGTTGTGACAATCTCCAAGTTGTAGACAAGTCGGATCACAACCCGTAATCTTGCAAGTAACTAGGGCACAATTCCACAAGTTCAGTGTCATGGATCTACAATCAAGATCATACCATCTCTTCACCAACAAGATCAACTTCACAAGATCAACCTTGCCAAGTCAACCTTCACTCCACAAGATCAACTCTGCTCTGATACCACCTGACCCAGACCAAAGGATGGTGGATCCAATTAAGGACTGTCCAAACCTTGCAGCATTATAATTACATAGCGAAAAACTCACAACAATAACAACACAACAATTGTTTCAAGTAATTTCCATTAACATCCCTAGCTGTAAGGCCATCCAAGTTAGGGCCAATTACAATTAGAAATAATTATCCAAGATCCAAGATCCAATTACAACACTATCTAGTTCAATTTTGAAACAAATCAACAACTGATGGAAACCCTAAGGAAAATGTAAACTTGAGCTCACAAGCCTCCAAGCAATCTCCTTGTCTCCAAGTGTGCAAACCACTAGCTTTGCTATTACAACTATCATAAAACTATTCTAATCTGGTAGATCATGCAAGATCTTTTCCACAACTCACCAACTCTAGCTTTCAGGCTTCTGTTCTCATCAACCTCTAAGTTGTCTCCTCAAACATCTACCCAAACACCCTCTAAATACTAATCATCAACCACAAGTTGGCTAGATGAAACCATTAACTCCTCCCCAAAAATTATTTAATAAAATAAAAGTTGGCTCAAAATCACCTTTAAAATATTTAACTCAACACATCGGCTTGTAAAAATAGCTACCAACAATAAATGCACCAAGTCAGCCCAATAAGTCACACAAAACTCTAGTCAGTAAATGAGAACTACCGAGAAACAATGAAATAACTAAGCAAGCCAAGCATCACCGAGCACCAGTGTCAACCGATAACCAAAGGCATTACCGAGTAATAATTTCACTGAGCACCAGAGATTACCAATTTCCTTCACTGACCAAGCTTCCTTTAATGAACAAGACCATCGATCAAGGCTGCAACTAAGTAACACCGACCAAAATATAAACATCCATGCAGTTTTAGCAAGGACAAAGAATGCCCCTGCCTCAACCTTGGATGCCCCTGCATTAGTTAACAACCTCCACAATAACTTTGGAGTCTCCCTTGATCATCAACATCCTGATACTCTTAGAGATGGAAAATTTTATACCTCATAGAAGAGTTGTACCTTCAACTTAGTTAACAGTATTATTTCTAAGTAGCCCAGCATAAGCCAAAAGGCAAGAACCATTGTGGTCCCATAGTACTCCACCCCCGCCTTGGGAAAGGTTGTTCACCACCCCATCAAAGTTTAGTTTGATCAAGCCTATGGGTGGGGAAACCCAATGGGTAGCATTCCAAGCTATTAGCTTTGAGTTGTCAAACTTAGTGAGGCTAGCCAACAAGTTCCAATTGTCTACAGTTTTGATCTCTAAGTGATGTAGGTTAAGCAAAGAGGATCCAATTAAGGATAGTCCTAAAAAGAAGCCAAACACCACAATGAAGAATAATACAACATAAGAATTGTTCTCAACTAAATTTTCATTAACATGCTCGGATATAAGGCCTTCCAGGTTAGGGCCAATTATAATCAAAACATTTCTGTAAGATCTACAAAGATCCAACCGACCTCTAGCTAGTCCAATCCTAAAAATGCTTAGCAACTGATGGAAACCCTAAGGGAGATCTGAACTTGAGCTCGCAAGCCTCCAAGAAATATCCTTCTCACCAAGAAAGAAACCACTAGCTCTGCTACTACAAACTATCAAAAATCAATCTAATCTTCAAGATCTCGCAAGATCCAAATCTAACTTCCTATCTATCTACTTCCACTAACTCCTTAAACAACTACCCCAAACACTCCTTAAATACTAATCTTCAGCCACAAGTCATCTGGATGAAATAATTAACTCCTATAAACAAATATTAAATGCAATACAAGTCAGCTCACAAATAGCCTTACAATTAATTAATTCTCCATGTCAACCTCTACATCTACATAGGATAATACAAAAAAAGATACCAACAATAAATGCACCAAGTGAGTCAACCAAAACTCCAAGAACTCCAATCAGTAAGCCAAAACTACCAAGTGCCAGAGAAACAATCGAGTGCTAGTAAAATAACTGACCAAGCCAAGAAACACCAAGCAACACAGGCATCACTGAGGACAAGTTCCATTGAGCACCACAGGTTCCACCAAGTTCCTTGAGTGACCGAGCTTCCTTCAATAACCAAGACCATTGGTTAAAGTTGCAACCGAGTACCACATAACCAAAACAACACACCTCCATGTAGATTCACCAAGTACCCTAGAATGCCCATGCATCATCGAGGTTGAAGGTGGTGCAGAGGGAAGTTTCAATTTAGCCGAGGTAGCATTCTCACGTAGGAGCTTAGTGTCTAGATGGAGAGAGGCCTCGGGTGGGGAATTAGTCTCCCTGAAGATCCTATTGTTCCTTTCTTTCTAGATAGTCCAACACATATGCGGGAGGAGTAAGCACCATAAAAGATGGAGCAAAGGGTGATTGGAAGGGGATCGCCAATCAGTGAACTGGTGAATATCCTCCCCAAGGACCCAAGGGATCCCCAATTTTTTAATAGATCCCTACAAAATACTAGTAGAGTAGTCATAGTATATGAATAGATGGGTCATAGTTTCCTCCTCCTTGTAGAGTCCACACATCTACTGGCCAGGGAGAAACCTCTTTTTATAAGGTTTTTATGGGTTAACACATTTCCACACATGAGCGTCAACTAGAAAAATTTGATTTTTGGAGTGAGGTGAGGGATCCACACATTTTTCCAATCTCTAGGGTTATTTTCCTCCTTCAGAAGAAGGTTGTAAGTAGTCTTGACCAAGAAGGTTCCCTCTTTGGGTGGGGGCACAAATGATAGATTCTTGGCCATTAATTCAAGGAATTATGACATTTCCTAAAATTTCCATAAGTTCCTTAGCCAAGTGTTCCTACTCAGGTCTGTTCCTAAGAAGGTAAGAGACAACTTTCCATCAACCTCCAGTCATGTAGTTGTAGATTCTATCCACAAGAATAGGCCTGAGGTAGGTCATGAGGGGACCAAACTTCCTAGCAAGGGTAGGGAAATTTTGGATACATGAGTCATGCCAGAATCTAATGGATCACCCATTTTGGAGTTGCCAGAAGGCACCCTTAGAAAGCATATTTTTGCATTTGTAGATATTCATCCAAAGTATGGAACCATGAGGAAGGTCATTATCCTAATACATCATCCGATAAGGGTTCCCTTGTAGGTACTTAGCCTCCACAATTTTGTACCAATCAAATTTTCTTTCTATAAGCTTCCATGCCACTTTTGTGGTGAGGGCCCTATTCAGTATCCCAATTTTCCTAAGACCTAGTCCTCCTAGTCTTTAAGGAAGATAAACCATTTCCTAATTGACCAAGGACATCCTCTTTTTCTCTTCAGAGCCAGCCCACAAATTTTTTTTTTGAATTATTTCAAGCCTATCAGCCATGTAGCTTATGATCTTGAAAAGGAACATAAAGTAAATAGGTATCCCCTAGAGGGTAGAAGCCACTAGTTGGAGCTTCCCAGCACTACTCAGGATCTTCCCTTTACAGCCAACAAGTTTTCTCTGGGTTCTCTTGAGGATGAAATTCCAAAATTCTTGAGAGACCTTTTTTATAGTGAGAGGGAGGCCTAGGTAGGTGGAGGCGAGTGAAGCTAACTGAAAGCTAAGGATTTGAAGTACTCTGGTTTGGGTCTCAATAGGGGTGTTAAAGAAGAATAACATTCTTTTCTAGTAGTTGATGCACTACCCTAAAGCCATAACATAAGTCTTTAGCAACTTCTTCCATTGTCTAGCTTCAATCACCGAAGAGTACACAAAGAGCAAACTATCATCCATAAATTGTTCAAGGATAGCTAGTTGCATAGTGGAGGCCAATTTGACACCTTTTATTCTTTGCATGGAAGAGAGCACAATCAGATTCCTGCTAAGAACTTTAGCAACCATAATGAACAGATAAGGGGAGAGGGGGTCTTCCTTTCTAAGTCCTTTTTTAGGTTGAAAGAAGCCCCCTAAAGAGCCATTGACCAACATAGAGAAGCTAATTGTTTGTATACATTCTTGAATAATACGGATAACCTTATCATTAAAGCCCATTCTAATAACAATTTTTAGAAGAAAGGACCAATTAAATTTATCATAAGCCTTATAAATATCAAGTTTGTAGGCTATTCCTAGTGCTTTTCTCCTTTCCATGGAGTGAATAATTTCATGTGTAGATATGGCAGCATCCAGGATTTTCCTTCCCGGCATAAAACCCTTATAAGTAGGGCTGATTAGTTTGTCCAGAAGGGGCTTCAGTCTATTAACCAAAATCTTAGTGACGATCTTATAGAACGTGTTGCATGGACTAATAGGCCTAAAGTCCAGCATAGAGGTAGGATTGTCATTCTTAGGGACCAACACAATATAGGTCTTATTATGATGCTTCAATAGCCTCCCCATTCTAAAGAAGTCTCTGGCAGCACGAGAAACTTAAAGGCCAAAAATATCCTAATAGTCTTGAAAGAAGGCCAGAGGGAAACCATCAGGTCTCAGCACTTTGTAGGAACCCATATTAAAGACAACCACTTTGACTTACTCAGTAGATGTCTACCCTATCAGATGATCAATGTCAATGGGAGTAACCAAAAATTGGATGTGCTCAAGAAGATGGTCCTAATTGTTGACTAGGCACATTACTCCAGTATTAGAGTATAATCCCATGAAGTAATTAGCCACAACATGACTTATTTTTTCTTTCTCGGTAACTTCAATCCCCCTATCATGCCTAATGGTGTTAATGGTATTTCTTCTTTTGTGGTTGCTAGCATATCTATGAAAGAAGGTCGAGCCACTAGATCCTTCCATAAGCCACTAGATCCTAGCTTCAAATGTTCAAATGATCAATGTCAAATATTCCTTAGTAAGGCCGTTGTTCAAATGTTGTTATGGAGCTTCCAATAACATACTCTCATACTTTGAATAACTTCAAACCAGTGACATGAACTATGAGACATCCCCAATATTTTGGCCCAAATGTGTTCTTTTGTAATCTTCACTAAATTATTACAAGTATTTGTTAAAGTTTTAATTGTATTATTTGCCTTCTTTAGTTCTTCTACCATTTTTTCACAATTATTTTTCTCTTCCACTACTTTGTGTTCCCAATGATTGGCTTTATCCAACTAAGAATCCAATTTCTTTTGCAATTCCTAGTTGGAGGCAGCATTACGCTCCATGCTTTTAAATAACTTTTGTAAAGTGACTCTTTCTTCCTCTATTTTTGTACTAGTTTGTGAAAATTTTCCACTCGGTGCCTTCAGCTCTGCCTGCTCATGTTCCTTCACTACTACCTCTACATGTTCCACTTCCTACTCTATATTTGCTGATATAGAGGCCAATTTTTTAATCTTTTTTTGTAATTCTTTCAAACTGTTCTCTGAAGCTTTCCTCTTAACTTTTTCATTGGCAATGTATTCCTATAACTTTTTGATATTTTTATCTAGCTTACTTTTCACTCTTTCCATCTTTAGTACTCCACTATAGAGCACTTGGTTTTTAGTTTTTGACATATTGATTTTGTCCACATTTTTAACTTTGGAAAATCCATTTTGAGAGTGCTAACTTAAAATTCAAACAGATCTATCTGACTCTCTAGTGGGTTTCCATCTTTTTTGGGTGGAATAACAACCATGAACTCCATCATGTCTCTATCTGGATCATATGCTGGAAAAACCCCATTAGATGCAGGTTGTTCCTCTACAACTATAGTAAGGGCACCATTCTGTAATGTCTTCTTTATTTCCTTATTCTTGGTTGTTGTTTCTACAAATTTATTATAGAAATCTTTGTCACAAACATTTTTTGTTTTAGAAGGAATTGAATGTTTGAAACGTGAACCAGAACTTGCAATGCTTGTTGATCTAACTAATGTTATTTGATGATTTAAACTTTTAGAGGGTTTTTCTAACCCTGAAAGTGCAAATAGTGATTTAGGTTCGAGTATCAATGATCTAGAAACCTTTTACTTCTTGACACTATCTTCTACTATGGGATTATGTGTAGATTCTATTGGCCTCTTTAGAGAGGGAACTTGTAGTTGTTGTATAACTTTCCAAATCCCAGTGGCACCAATGCCACTACCAGACCCAATAGTAGTGGATTCTCCAATCCCATCTATGGAAATGGATGTTATTGTTGTGAGGTCTACCCCAGCTATCATAGTTCTTATTGATCAAAGTTACTCTTTTCAGTCGATATTTTGGATTATGATATACTTCGACATATGTTATTATTTCAGGGATCAGAGAATCCTATGTTATGTACATTCTGCTTTTGGATTAATTTGTTTTGGAAAACTCATATCATGCTAATAGTTGATCATGATTTACTTATGTTAGGTCGTGATTTTATGATGTAGTTCTTTTAACTACATTAGAATGTATGGTGCAAAATGGGATGTTATGTTAATTATTATGAGCTGTAGGATCAAATGTTGATTTGATATTTATGAGAAGGATTATGCAGTTGTGTGTGTTAAATGATTATGCAGTTTATATTATATCTTGTTAGGTCAATTTGACCTGCTGATGTTTGCATTGAGTGTGCAGAAAATTAACCATGGTATTAAATACGGGGGAACAAAGAGTGAAACTATGTCATTAACTACATTAAGACAAGGTTCAGTCTAGTGAAAAGGCTTGAACCTCGTTGTCTTGTGGTTTTATTTGTGAAAGTAATTATTAAATGTTGTATTTAATTAAGTTAATTTTTTTATGTTAGCCATGCTATGTGTGAATGGGTTGGAAATTATGTTGTGTCACTTGACACATGGGTGCATGAGGTGTTGGCATGACTAACCTCTTTTCTAGGACAAGTATGACACCAACTAGAGGGCTAACCTTGTATAGTCCCCAAGCTCACCTAAGGTATGGGAAACTTCTAGATGATTCAAGAAAGAGTGAACTCAGATTTGAACTTAAAGTGGGGTTTGGAAGGGTCTAGGAAGCTCCTAAGGGGTAGTCAGGACCAAAATTAGCTACCCTACTTGATGTACTTGGGGTTGGGAGTTAATTTTTAGTTATAGGAAGGCCATAGACTCATAAATGAACCTCCTAAAGTACCTCCTTAGTCTTCATCCGAGTTTAAGAGTTTAGAAATTTTTGGCAACCTTCTTCTCAACTCCATTAAGTCTTCACATCTCATTTATGACAGGAGGAAGATATTTGGAGGAGTAGTGGAGAAGTTATCCTTGAATTTATGATAGGTTCATGAGGTGGAGTTAGAGAGCCTATTAGAGGGAGTTTGAGGAGTATTCCTAGGTTGATCACCCACTCTCTTTCTAAGAGACTTGCTAGTTGAAAAGAACTTGGGAAAAAGGATAAAAGGAGGAGGCTCTTCTCAAAATTCATTACCTTAGCTTTGGAATAGGTTGGTACTCATATTTTCTTTAGTAATTTATGCTTTGTAGTAAGAAATGGTTGTCTCACTTTCATGAAGATCTTGTGTAACTATGTCTTTATTTTGCTACTTTTGGTGTGCTTTCTTATGGTAGAAATATAGTTGTTGTTTTCTTTGTTAAGGGAGTTACAAGGCACACTCACACTTGGGAAGGAAGACTAACCTTTTAGATTGAAATTACCTAAGTGATCCCCATTCTAGCGAAGAGTTTCCCCTTGTGAGGGAAGGATAAACATGGATATCTTGCTCTCCATGATACCATGTTTTGCCTATGGGCAATTAGCGGCTATAAGGAGTTTTTTAGGCATGAAGCCTTGGTTTTGTTGTGAAGATGGTTTTGGTAAGGATTTTGAAGTTGACCCATGTGTGGCCTTCACCTCCTTTATTTTAACTTGGTTTCTCCTAATGGGCATGGTCCACTTTCACCCTTTGGTAAATGGTTTCTTGGAAGCCTGTGTGTTATACTTAGTTTTGGGTATTTTGTGTGTGCTAGCTTACAACAAGTTATTTTGGGTCTAGGTGTTGTTGTTCTCCCTTTTTTCTCTTTGTTCCCCTAGCTCGAGGATAATCATGTAATGGTCTAGGATGGGTGGTGAACTTCCATGGTTGAAAACATGTTTATATGGAGAAATTCCACCTTGGAATCAAGGAGGCCATGGGAGCTTGTTTTTGAAAAATTCCCTATTTTGTTGTATTATGTTCATTTATCCTTTTTGGCCTTGATAAGTTTAAATATGTAAAGGAACTTAGTTCCTAAGAAAATAGTTATGTAAAAGCCCTATTTTGTTATGCAAAGGGAGTTCATTTATATATATGATTGTGGAAGTTTCAATGAATTCTTGAGTTGTGAATTTATTACCTAAGAATCAATATCCTAATGATAGATGTATCAAGTAAGTTCAATATTTACTTATTTCAAGAAAATCAAGTTAATAATGAACCTTTCTTAGGTTAATTTTTTTATCAAACTCTTTTAAGGAAGTTAGAAAAGTTATGATAGAAGTTCATACCTAAGATCTCAAAATAGGTCAAGTAAGGAAATATCATGGGTCTTATACTAGAACTTGTTTAAAATTACAAATAGTGAAGAATCTAGATATCTGTCATATTCATAAAGTTAATTAGTTGTTTATTTATCCCTCGTAAAGTAAGACTATTATAGATAGGCTTAAATTTATAGTTTTACAAAGAGTTTCTAGATAAACAAACTTATATCTAAATCCAAACTAAAGCAATTCAAATGTTATTTAAAATCTTAGATTATTTCTCTAAAAATAAATTTAAAAAAAATCTTATTTTAAATATTATCTCATTTCAAGTTTTCCTTAAATGTTTTCTATTGGGTTTCATATAGATTCACCCCTAAGTAGATATAGAGATTGATTATATAATTGTAAACATGAAGTTTACTTTAATCCAACATATATATTTATTTAGAGTTTCCTATGATTCAACTAAAATATTTATTGCAAAATTATACTTAAAATTTAAATATTAGAAAAATTATAAGATAAATATAAATCTCATATTTAAGCTAGACTATTATGTTATCATTTGATAAGTTTGTATTATTCATTTTTATAATTTTATTAGAAAACAAATTATACAATCTTTTTACCCTATATTCACTCTTGTTTTGTAAATCAAAAACAACCTTTAATATAGTTTAATAAAATCTAAAATAGACTAAATCGATGAAGTTTTTTTTGAATTAAGAGAAAGTATTTATTATAAATATATTTATATAATATAAAAATTTCATAAAAAAACCGAATGCTTTGGATTTTAATATATCAAAAAAATAATATATAGTTTTTTTATGAGGGAAGCGGGGAGCAGGGCTCGACCCGCTCGGCTCCGCCTCTCCAGCGCACCAAAGCTTACTCCCGCCTCCTCTGCAACCACACAGTGGGCTTCGGCCACTGTGAAGACCTGCCTGCGGACCCCTTCATGCGCCTGTTCCGTACGCCTGCAACAGCGTGTTAATATATATATATATATATATATATATATATATATCACTGTTAAATTTGTTTACACAGAGAGCTCTATTTGTATTTCGTACACAGAGTTAAAAAAAACAAAATAAGAATGATAGTAAGCATAAATAAAACAGAGAGATTTCATAATCAGTTTTTTAAAATTTAAAAACATATATATGTAGTTATATATGTATACATGTATAAACACTTTTATACTTATATAGATATACGGGTACATGTATACATATATGAGATGAGAAGAAATATAACAATATATAGCTTAAATTTATAATTTGATTTCAGAACTATAAATCCTACAAACTAGAAACTAGATTTAGTTTCAATCTGAAATATTTTAACAAGAGCTTATAAAACCTTCTAAACTCTTATTTTCTTAAGTAGAGAACAGTAAAATTAGTAGAGGCTAATTCCTCTAGTAGCTTCAAAACTCCATTAATGGAGTCACATGATAACTCCCGAGCATCCTTGGAGTAAACCTGAAACAAGATGTCAAACTAACAGCATTATATTGAAAACCCAAAGCTAAACTTGCAAAGGAATTCAATTTATAGAATATCTCCAATTTGGTATTCAAATATTATGTTTAAACCTTTTTATTGGCATTTATGATTTAAATTATGGAATTGATAGGTTCATTAATGTTTTTGACTTTGGGTCAAGTAGGAAACTTCCAAATTTATTACTAAGGGTTGCTAAGTTTGATCCTAGTAGATAAGTTTGATCCCTTCCTTTGAGAAAGATAACTCTAAACTTTAAACTAATTAGCTTTAATGCTTTATATCAATTATTTGGGGATTTAATATAATGATTAAAATTATTTAATTAAAGTTATATTAGTTTGTTTAAATTATCTTTAAATTACCCTAGATATTTAAATCTCTCTAGGATTAATATGTTTAAAACTAGGGATTGATTTGAAGATTCCCTTATGGCATCTATTTCTTAATGTCTCATATTTCACAATATAGTTTCCCTTTATAATTTAATCATTTGATAAATGATTAAATATAAAGGCTGAAACTATAGTAAAATGAGAATAATTGTATTGGGTTATTTTAACATGTCAAGATAAACATGAACCCTTTGACTACACCTTTTGGTCAGTTATGTCTCGCTTAGGTCTCATTCTCCTTGGCACATATTTCAAGGAAGACCTTTTAGGGCTCCTCTTTTACTTTGTGTTTCGACATCTTCTAGTAGTGTTGTAAGTCAACCAAAGGCAACATCTCCTGATAGAATATCTACTAGACATGCATTCCACTTTTGATCAACTGTGATTAGAGGGCCACTCTAAATTATGTTTTGTCAATTGATTCCTTAACTTAGTCTGTATTGCTTAGTAAACTTAGATCTATTGTTGTGCGTTTGGAAAAAAATTTATTGTTGTTTTTTTCTCATATTTTCGAGCATGACATTTTTGTATCAGAGCCAAGTTTAGAACTTTGAGAGCCTAAACCACTACATCTAAACTATTTGACTCGTAATTTTGTAGGATGGCGTCAGTTACTCACCAGACTCCTACATGTGGGGAAGGATGTAGGTGTGCCCCTTTTGTTTGTGGGATAGTTATCCAGGAGGTAGAAGTACCTGGAGGGAATTAGAATCCCCCTCTCAAACCGCCTCTAGATCCAAACCAGGCCCTTCTTTTGGCATTTCAAAATCTCTTTGGTATCATCCATGATAGGATGCCCCCTGTAGCTCGGCAAGAACAACATCAGGATGTCGAAGAACATAGAACAGTAACCAAGGAATGGAGTAGGAGTCCTCCTCTGAGGTTTGTCGAAAGACAGGTAGAGCATGATGTGGAGTTTGTTCAAGGACCAGAACCTCCACCAGAGATAGTGTTAGAGTTGTCATATTATAGCTAATAATTAATTTATTTAATTATTAGTCTATTATTCTCTACACTTAAGTTAGACTTAGGCATCTCATTATTCTTTAGGGTTTTCACCTTTAGGGTTTTGGTATCCTTTTATAAGGATTCCCTCTTTGTATTTTATTCATTCACTTATTGGATCATAATAGATAATCTTGGAATACAATTTCTCTTTGCATGTCCATAAGATGTCTCTCGCTTTTTGGCCTCCATAGACTTTCTTGGTTTCTATTCTTTGCTTCTTCCATGTGACAGGGTTATGCATGCAGGTGTCCTTGGGAGATTAGTATTTCACCTAATCTAACATGGTATCAGAGCAATTGTATTCCAAGATTATCTAAAAAGAATGTCCAAAGGGTTCAACCATATAGGTGAACAATAAAACCCTAAAGCTATAAAGCAAAAAATAAAGCTAGGTTGCACATTATAATTAATAAATATATTAATTATAATGCACCTAAAAGATAGCTTAAGTAAATAGAGTAATAAATGACTTAATTAATTAAACCAAAGTGATTTAATTAATAAGCATAAAGTATGATTACTCTAACACCCCCCCTTAAGCGTAGCTCAAGAGGGAAGCTAACCTAGCACAGCTATGAATTACAATAACATCTCCTTATGAATTACAAAGTGGTGAATCCTTATAAAGGATACCGAAACCCTAAAAGGGAAACTTCTAAGAAATGGAAACTTTCCTAAGTCTAACTTAAGCAAAGAGTAGATAAACTAATAATTAACTAATTTAATTATTAGCAATACTCGACTATTAGAGCTGATCTGCGGTTCACTGTTCCTATTTTATTGAAGCACAGAGGGTTTCAGAAGCTTTTTTGGCTTCTTTTAGTGGTTCTGGGGGGTCTCTATTTTTGGAGGCATTTTGGGCCCAAACGGACACTTTGATTGCGTCCAGAAGGCCCAAAAACCCCAGAATCCATATAAAGCTCATCCGATTTGGACACCGGGGCCTCTGGGGATATTAGCTATAATATGACAACTCTAACAGATAGTACCATAGATAGTTGATAAAGCACCCCGGGACACAGGGGATCAGATTAGAGAATTTCTTTGACTTAATCCACCACCTTTTGTAGGATTGATCGAGGGTATAGAAGCTGAGTCTTGGCTTCTAAGCCTTGGGAGGTGCTTTGGATTGCGCCCTTATGGGATTGATCTTAAGGCACATATGGCCATTCATCTTCTAAGAGGAATGACCTCTGCATGGTAAGGATAGAAAGAGTTCAAAGGCTACATTTTCATAGACACCCTTACTTGGGAAACCTTCTTGGAAAGGTTTAGAGCCAGATATTTATTAGAATAGTTCAGGAAGCGTCGTATAGATGAATTTCATGATCTTTAGCAGTGAGGACTTTTAGTGGCTCAATATGAGAGAAAATTCCATGAACTTCTCCCTTATGTAGAGTACATGAAAGATGAGAAGCTTCAAGTCAATCGCTTTATCAAGGGATTGAACCACACCTTATACGGCATGGTACACATAACTCCACCGGGAGACTTACACTACACAGTTGAGAGAGAAATCATAGCAGAGGATATTCAGAGGGGATCACATGATAGGTCTCAGAACCATAATACCACACCCCAGTCTTCTAGATATCAAAAACCCTCTTGGAAGGGTTATCATAGGAATTCATATGGGAATTTTAAAACCTCACAGCCTCAGCAAAATTAGCCTCAATAGAATCATAAACAGAATCCACCATAGGGATAATAGGTCTCTAAACCCAAACAGTGGAATTCATAGGGTCCTAAAAAGGACCAGAGAAACTAGGCACCTTACACACCTCTTGCATGGACTCAACAGTCCTCAAAGAGTGGTTATGGCAGGTCCAATAGGACAAGAGGCTCTCAGTACTCTAGGCCTCAGGGAGTGTAGATTCAGACCTGAGGACCATGTTACACTTGTGGTGCCATGGGGCACATTGTGTGAGAGTGTCCACAGGGCAGTGGCCAGCGAGAAACGATGTCAGAGCCTACAATCGGAGATATGGGTAAGTCCCATAGAGTTTTTGCAACGGTTGATAATTTCCAAGTAGATCACCAGTCTATAATTATTAAGGCAATAGGTATGATTGAAGGTAGTAGTGTCTATATCCTATTTGATTCAGGAGCCACTGATTCCTTTATTTCTCCAATGATAGTGAAGTGTTGCGAGCTAGTGGCAACTAGAAAAGATGATAGATGGGAGGTAGAGTTAGCCTCAGGTTCTAGAGTAACGGTTTCCTCCTTGGTTAAAGGACGTCAGATTTAGGTGGGCAACATAACCACCATAGTGGATCTTTGTATCACCCCTCTTGGATCTTATGATTTAGTACTTGGCATGGATTGGCTTTATGCCCACAAAGCCAAGTTGGACTATTTTTAGAAGAGGGTAGAATATCTTGATGATGATGGCACTACAACAGAGATCATCAAGATTCAGAGACCCGTCTCCCTCTGCATGATCTCCACTATGCAGCTTAAGTGGTGCATGTGGAAGGGATGTCAGTTTTATACTATCACCAATAGTGATAGAGAGGATGGGGAAGATAGAGAACCTTCATTAGATGACCATCCAATTCTGCAAGATTTTGTAGATGTCTTTCCATCAGAGCTCCCTAGTATGCCTCCTCATAGGGTAGTTGACTTTCACATTGATCTAGTACTAGGAGCCAAACCAGTTTCTAGAGTGCCTTATAGGATGACCACCAATGAGCCTAATGAGCTCAAGATTCAGCTTGAGGAGTTATTGGAGAAAGGGCACATTCATCCTAGTGTATCTCCTTGGGGTGCTCTAGTGATCTTCATGAAGAAGAAGGATGGATCCCTTAGGTTATGCATGGATTACCGCTAGTTGAATAAAGTCATTATAAAGAATTTGTATCAACTACCTAGGATAGATGACTTTTTTTATTAGCTCCAAGGTGCCTGAGTGTTATCCAAGATAGATCTTAAATTAGGGTACCATTAGTTGAGGATTGTGGATAGTGATATTCACAAGACCGCATTTCATACTAGATATGGCCACTATGAGTTCATTATGGTACCATTCGGTCTTACAAATGATCCAATTGTATACATGAGCCTCATGAATGGAGTGTTTTGTACCTTCCTTGAAAAATTTGTGGTAGTATTCCTGGATGATATATTGATTTATTCAAAGGATGGGAGAGAGCATAGAAAGCACTTGATACAAGTATTGTAGTGTTTGAGAGACAGCCAATTGTTTGGCAGCTTCTCAAAGTGTGCATTTTTAAGGCTAGATGTCAAGTACCCTGGGCACATTATATCTGGGGATGGGATCTCAATGGATCCATCCAAGATTGAGGCTATTATGAATTGGCCAGCACCTACTACTGTGACCGAGGTTAGGAGTTTCATGGGACTAACCAGTTACTATAGATAGTTTGTTGAGGGGTTTTCCCAGGTAGCACACCCTATCACTTCCCTTTAGTGAAAGGGAAAGAATTTTGTATGGAAAAATAAGTGTGAGAGGGATTTCCAAGAGCACAAGGAGGCTCTCACTAGTGCACCTATCCTGGCAGTACCTGATCCTTCAGCAGACTTCATGGTTTGCATAGATGCATCTTTGGATGGACTAGGACCAGTCCTCATGCAAGATGGTTGAGCTATTGCCTATGAGTCCAGGAAAATGAAGACTCATGAGCTCAACTACCCCACCCATGACCTTGAGCTAACAACATTAGTACATGCCTTAGTGTGATGGTGACACTTCCTCTTAGGACATTGGTTTGAGCTTCATTCAGACCATCAGTGCTTGCAGTATATATTCTCTCAGCTGAACCTTAATGCTAGGTAGAGAAGATGGATGGAGTTCTTATGTGAGTATGATTTTGATGTTCATTACATCAAGGGGAAAGAGAATGTTTTCACAGATGCCTTGAGTAGAAGACAACATGAACTATCTTCTATATCATCAGGTAAAGATTTGAGAGATCACATCCTTTATCACTTACATGAGGATGAGATTTATGTAGAGGTTTGTGATTTGGTTTGATCTTAGAGACCCCTTGAAGAGATGTACTCAGATTATTCCTTGGATTTAGATGGGATCTTACGTCATAGAGGATGCATTTATGTATCTTATTCTAGAGGTTTGCATGAGTTTGTTATGCTAGAGGCTGATAGAGCCCCTTATACAATGCATCCCAGAGTTAAGAAGATGCATGCCAATTTGAGACAACTTTATCATTGGCCAAGCATGACGATGCATATTGCGGAGATGGAAGCTAGGTGCCATGAGTGCCAGAGGATAAAGGTAGAACACTACCATCCAGCTGGGCTTCTTTAGCCGCATGATATACTCCAGTGGAAATTGGACACCATCTCTATGGATTTTGTTATTGGTCTACCTACATCATCTCGCCACCATCATGCCATCATGGTTGTAGTTGACTAAACTAGCCCATTTCTCACCCATGCATACTACCTTCACCGCACCAGCTATAGCACAAGTATTCTTTCAAGATATAGTTAGACTTCATGACATACCTCATAAGATAATCTCTCATAGAGATTCCCTTTTCACATCATCTTTTTTGAGAGAATTGTAGACAACTATGGGCACTGGGCTCAATTTTAGTACATCTTATCATCCAGAGACAGATGGTCAGACTGAAAGGGTCAACCAGGTATTAAAAGACATGCTTCACATGTGTTGGTGTTCTTTTTCCCCAAAGGTCAGCTTGGCATCAGGATTGACAGGGCTAGTGTCACATTCACTCAACACTCCAAATCTGACAGGAAAAAGGGCCAACTGACAAGGATCAAAGAGAGATCCTTCTACACTTTGACCTCCACATCACTCAGGTGGGTGTACCTCATCTGCACACTCATACAACTTGTGTCACACTACAGGCCTGTAGGTCACTGACTGTGGAATGGTTCTCAAACTCCTAGGTATCCTATACCTCAATGAAGCCAATATCTCATGCAATAGCCCTACTTGCATGGAGTGAGTATGAAAATGAGAGACCTATTTTAACAACATGAAAGGGCAAAGGTGGGACCGAATGGAAATGATTCTAAAATGATTGAAAGGACCAATGAGATGCCCTAAGTCTATGATAGACTAGTGCCTTATCCAATGGGCTATAGAGTCAAATACAATATTGCAAGGGACAACTATGAAACAAGAAAACAATATGCTCAATGTGTTGATGCCTGACATCAATCACACACCATGACCAAACCTCAACTTAGCACCCACCTATGTATTTAAGTATGTTATTATCCACTCAAAGGATTTTAACCCTCCCCTTAGAAGAGACCTATAAACAGACAATACATTAACCAGCATCCACTGGAAGACAAGCATGAAATATCTTTAACACCTCATCTCATACATACATAAACACTAACCCTAAGCCAGTTATCCTTGTGAAGACAAATCCACTTGCAAACACATAGGCAATACAAGTAGACAAATCAAACACCCTTAATGCATGACTAATGGACTCAGAATTCAAATGGAGATAGTTTGGTAACAGTAAAAATATATCAAATCCTCACACATAAGACAAATCTTTTACAATATGTATTGTATTCTCTGAACCAACAATGGAAATAGAACACCCTATATGTAGAGAGAAGGGGAAATCTACAAAACAAAACCTTTCATGGAACTAGAAAAAGAACTCTGAGCTGGAACACTTTGAAAATGAGCAAAAACAACATATATACCCATGGTTACCTTGAAATCCCACACAAGTTAGGATGCAACAAGCTAAGGGTAACCATGGTTAGATTTTTCCTTCAATTAGGCATTTCAAAATCTGATACAATTCGGAGGGAAAACACTAAGTCCTGAATGCAATTAACACTTGATCTTCAATCATGAAAGAATCTCTGAAAGGTACTGAAGATCAATCAAAATTTTGTAAAATTCAAACTGGAAGTGACCCTACAACTGCTTTTGGTACATTTCATTTATTCCCATATGGCAAGACACTCGTCTTCTACAATCATCTCACACCTTGAAGCACACTGGAGGGGCGGAGAAGATCAGTTTCACCAACTCTGGCCCTTCTTGTCATCAATTTCAATCCTTTCCAGTCACTGGAAACATTCACAAAGATTCAAAAATGAAGGCAAATGGTCACAAGCATCGTGGGCTCTAAGTCCCCAAACTGTTTGCCCCTAGCCATGCAACCGCGCGGTCACAATTCTCACCACCACAGGAAACGGGCAACAATTTATGCCTGGTCGCATGATCACATAGCCCAAAAATGGGCTATGTGATCATGTGACATGATATTTCCCCATGCCATCTTCATAACCACTGATGCCAGACCGTTGCCACAAAAGGGCATGTCGCATGTTCGCAAGCCAGAAATCTAGCTCATGCAAACATGCGACAAGCTGCTAACATGCACCCTCCCGCATGGCTTGTCACCGTCGAGATACCCTGACCTGGGCTCATGTCCAAATCCACCATCCTACCATTTCAGACCAATTGGAAACCACCATGACACCATCTGCCACCAAGCCTACCGAACAGCCACAAACAGGCCCCAGCACACATGGTGCCCTGTCACATGATCGCATAGCCCGAAAATGGGCTATGTAAACATCTGAAAGCCTACGAACTGCAAATGTCACCGCAACCACCACCACATGGAGTTGACAAAAAATTTCAGTCGCATGATCACATAGCCTTACAAAAGGCTATGCTAACATGCGACTAACCGCTAGCAAACCGCTGCCACTACCTGCCATTAAGTTGCAGTCCCATCAAGAAAATCCACCTCAGCACTGTGGACACATGTCACCTAGTCACATGATCACATAGCCAAAAATTGGGCTATGTGATCATGCAACAGCCAACCCAAAGCTATCACATCATCACCTCCGGGACCACAGAACAACAACCACCAACTGCGAAGAGCCGGGACCCATGCGGACAGATGGCAAGTGGTCACATGATTGCATGTCAAAAAATTCTAACATGTGGCCATGCGATAGCCAATAAGGACATGCCACCTATCACCCCTCTGACACTGGGCTCACTAAGCACAACACATCGACCAATAAAAAATCAGCATCTAGCACCACATGGCATATGGTCCCAGTCGCACAATAGGCAACCTAGCAAAATGGAATAAAATTCGACGGATGGCACATGATTGCATAGGCTTGGAATATTCCTTGCGATCATATGCCGACCATTAGATTAAAAGATTTCAATGCGGGCCCAGGAAGATAAATCCGAGAACGTTACAAAAAATATTAAAATTGTAGGGCACGATTGCGGACCTAGGAAAAATAAAGGGACCCGCTGGAAAGAAAGACTAACTGAGAACCGGGGTGATGTGGAAACTTAAAAGGCACATGCAGAAGAGGCATTTAAGTGACCTGTGAAAAAGGTAAGGCACAAAAAGAATAAAGCTAGGGCACTTTTTAATTTTGAGACCTAACGGCTAGATTATGAACGTTTTGCCTAAGGTTTAACTAGGGAGCAGAAAAATCATTGTAGAGAGCAGGGGAAAAGACCAGGAGCCATGAAATTTTTTGCACATGCTAACAGTGGCTCTGTCTGGGGATGTATGCCTCCTGCAGGCATAGCAAGGACTTAGAATCACTCATTGAAGCAGACCATCCCATAGGACAAAAGTTGCAGACAACAGGAACAAGCAGGGCAGGACCAAGCAACAGGATCAACAACTGACAGACCAGGGCAAAATAGGGTAGGGGAAAGCAACTTATATATAGAAATTTACAATATTCACAAAAGGCTCAGGGCCCCAAAACTTTGATCAAGACTTGCCTCTATCAAACAAGTAGTTTTCATCTCCACAAATCAGAGACAAATTGAAAATTTTGCTTCCGTGTGATAGAACAAAATTATATCCACTTTTCAAAAGCTTAAAACAAAGATTGCTAGCACATTTCTCTTGTGGGCTGGAAAGGTAATCATACCAATTCTGAAAATGCTATGGCACATGCATGTTGCAGTCAAAAAGGAAAATGCTAAAGGAGCCACAACATGAACCATCCTCAATCCTGTCAACAAACCCAGGAATTCTACTGTCCACATGGAAAGAAAAACACTCCATCTCTATCAAACTGTCATTGCAATCGCTACTGGATCCATTCATACTAGAAATTTGTACCTCCAAGGAGAAGATACACCAATCTTCATGCAAACATTGAGGGAACTCATCACATGGGGCATGATCACCAAACATAGGAGCAACCTGCATTTTGTCAACAACTGACAAAACCAAAAAATTTTGATAGGTGGGAAGAGAAACATCAACCTATCCATGAGATAGTGAAGCTTGAGTAGCTGAAAGGCCACTCTTCCATGGCTTAGCAAAAGATTCAAAACCAGAAAAGGATTTAGAATCCACAAAACTCTTCCAATCAATACTCAAAACAATATCAGAGACCACTGAGTCACTTGAAATTGAGAAAACACTGGCAGCCTCATCATCTGACACATCGTATATAACAGGGTTGCTTCCTGGTGGTGCTAGGGTAATAAGGGGAGAAGAGGCACACATGTCAAAGTCAAATCCTATTGACTCATGTTCCATATCAAAATCAATGTGTGCTGGATGTAAGAACTCAGAGCCATCACCCCCTGAATACCTGAGATACTCACAAGACAATAAATCTAAAATTTGTTCACTGTGAAGTGAACAGCTATCCTCAAAAACATCATCTTCTGCCATACAATCATCAGCAGTACCTTCATCAATCCAATCCTCTTCTTCATCTAACTGATTGCATAAACCTTCTGTCCCATACTAAGAAAAGGCATCACTTTCATGACTGCAAGAAAGAGTGTCAACACCTGACATGTCTCCTTCATAAATTTCATCATTCTCAATATCAAAACTAACAAGCAAAGCCCCAAGTGCATCCTCAAGTTCAAGACTACCAACACCAAGTACCCAATCCCTAACACATACATAATGCTCTTCCCACAAAGCATCTGACCAACTGGTTGACTCAGGAAAATAGAGCTCCAGGAATAAACCAATGAAGTCAAATTCAGAAAACTCAACATCCTCGAGAAGCTCATCATATACTTCACAAAATCTATCATAGAACAAAGATATGGATAAATCCTTTCTACTTCCCACTTTTAACCTTACTAATCTTATGTAATCCCTAAGGATGCCCTCCTCTAATAATGCAAGCTCCTCCTCAAGCTTAACCACTAAACTTATTGCAATACTTCCATATAATTTTGCCAAACTGCAACTGAAAACTTGAAGTATGCTAACCTCTGCTTACACCTTATCCTTCTTTTAGTGCTTGATCACTTTATAAGGAACATTTAAAACTTGAGAAGTACCTGGGAGAATCTTGTAGTAGAAGACCTTTGGCTGGAAGGCAGGGCAGATCTTGGGCTCACCTTGAAGCTCCATCAGATAACTTTGTCATGTAGAACCACCACCTACTTGAGAGGAAAATGTTTCACTGTTTCTTCTTCCAACTAGCACAAAGCTACACTAGGTATACACACTGTTTATCAGGAGGAACACTGATCAAATACAGAAAATCAGAGCCACCACTCACAACTAGGTGAGAAGATATCAGCAAATGCCTATTTTTGTATTTGACTCTTTCCAATAGCTCCCCAGTAGAGTCACCATCTTTTTGGTGACTCGGATGGGCAAAACCAATCTGGTCAAAAGATATGATACTGCAAAATTCATAGTGATAACCAAAGCTCCTTAATAGGTTTTCCTTATGTTCTCCTCAGAAGAGTCACCATCTTGTTGGTGTTCTGTTTCCCCAAAGGTCAGCTTGGCATCAGGATTGATAGGGCTAGTGTCACATTCACTCAACACTCCAAATCTGACAGGAAAAAGGGCCAACTGAAAAGGATCAAAGAGAGATCCTTCTACACTTTGACCTCCACATCACTCAGGCAGGTGTACCTCATCTGCACACTCATACAACTTGTGTCACACTACAGGCCTGGAGGTCACTAACTCTGGAATGGTTCTCAAACTCCTAGGTATCCTGTACCTCAATGAAGCCAATATCTCATGCAATAGCCCTACTTGCATGGAGTGAGTATGAAAACCAGAGACCTATTTTAACAACATGAAAGGGAAAAGGTGGGGCTGAATGGAAGTGATTCTAAAATGATTGAAAGGACCACTGAGATGCCCTAAGTCTCTAATAGACTAGTGCCTTATCCAATGGGCCATAGAGTCAAATACAATATTGCAAGGGACAGCTATGAAACAAGAAAACAATATGTTTAATGTGTTGATGCCTGACATCAATCACACACCATGACCAAACCTCAACTTAGCACCCACCTATGTATTTAAGTATGTTATTATCCACTCAAAGGATTTTAACCCTCCCCTTAGAAGAGACCTATAAATAGACAATACATTAACCAGCATCCACTGGAAGACAAGCATGAAATATTTTTAACACCTCAGCTCATACATACATAAACACTAACCCTGAAGCAGTTATCTCTACGAAGACAAATCCACTTGCAAACACATAGGCAATACAAGTAGACAAATCAAATACCCTTAATGCATGACTAATGGACTCAGAATTCAAATTGAGATAGTTTGGTAATAGTAAAAATATATTAAATCCTCACACATAAGACAAATCTATTACAATATGTATTGTATTCTCTAAACTAGCAATGGAAATAGAACACCCTATATGCAGAGAGAAGGGGAAATCTATAGAACAAAACCTTTCATGGAACTAGAAAAAGAACTCTAAGTTGAAACACTTTGAAAATCAGCAAAAACAACATATATACCCATGGTTACCTTGAAATCCCACACAAGTTAGGATGCAACAAGATAAGGGTAACCATGGTTAGAGTTTTCGATCAATTAGGCATTTCAAAATCTGATACAATTCGGAGGGAAAACACTAAGTCCTAAATGCAATTAACACTTGATCTTCAATCATGAAAGAATTTTTGAAAGGCACCAAAGATCAATCAAAATTCTACAAAATTCAAACTGGAAGTGACCCTGCAACTACTTTTGGTACATTTCATTTATTCCCATATGGCAAGACACTCCTCTTCTGCAATCATCTCACACCCTAGAGCGCACTAGAGTGGCGGAGAAGATCAGTTTCACAAACTCTAGCCCTTCTTGTCATCAATTTCGGTCCTTTTTAGTCGCTGGAAATGTTCACAGAGATTCAAAAATGAAGGCAAACGATCACAAGCATCATGGGCTCTAAGTTCCCAAACTATTTTCCCCTAGCCGCGCAACCGCGTGGTCACAACTCTCACCGCCATAGGAAACGGGCAATAATTTATGCCTGGTTGTGTGATCACATAGCCTAGAATGTACTATGCGATCATGAGACATGCCATTTCCCCGTGCCATCTTCATAACCACTGATGCCAGACCATTGCCACAAAAGGGCATGTCGCATGTTGGCAAGCCGGAAAAATGGCTCATGCGAACATGTGACAAGCTGCTAAGATGCACCCTCCCGCATGGCTTGTCACCGCTAAGATACCCTGACCTAGGCCCATGTTCAAATCCACCATCCCGCCAGCTTGGACCAATCGAAAACCAACACAACACCATCTGCCACCGAGCCCACCAAACAGCCACAAACGGGCCCCAGCACACGTGGTGCCCTGTCGCATGATCGCATAGCCCAGAAATGGGCTATGTGAACATGCGACAGCTCACGAACCGCAACCGTGACCGCAACTACCTCCGCATGGAGTTGATAGAAAATGTCAGTCACATGATCACATAGCCTTGCAAAAGGCTATGCGAACATGTGACTAACTGCCAACAAACCACCGCTGCTACCTGTCATTAAGTTGCAGTCCCACCAAGCAAATCCACCTCAGCACCGTCGACACGTGTCACCTAGTCGCATGATCGCATAGCCAAAAATTGGGCTATTCAATCATGCGATAGCCAACCCAAAGTCACCACATCATTGCCTCCGGGACCACGGAACATCAACCACCAACTGCGAAGAGCCGGGAGCCATGCGGACAGATGGAAAGAGATCGCATGATCGCATGTCAAAAAAGTCTGACATGTGGCCATGCGACAACCAATAAGGACATGCAACCTATCACCCCTTTGACACCAGGTCCACTAAGCACAACATGTCAACCAATAAAAACTCAACATCTAGCACCACATGGCATATGGTCCCACTTGCACAACAGGCAATGTGGCAAAATGGAATAAAATCCGACGGATGGCGCATGATCACATAGGCTTGGAATATTCCTTGTGATCATATGCCAACCGTTAGATTAAAAGCTTTCAATGTGGGCCCAGGAAGATAAAGCCGAGAACCTTAGGAAAAATATTAAAATCGCAGGGCGCGATTGCGGACCTAGGAAAAATAAAGGGACCCACCGGAGAGAAAGACTAACTGCGAACCGGGGTGACATGGAAACTTAAAAGGCACATGTAGAAGAGGTGTTTAAGTGACCCATGAAAAAGGTAACGTGCAAAAAGAATAAAGCTAGGGAACTTTTGAATTTTGAAACCTAACAGCTAGATTCTGAATGTTTTGCCTAAGGTTTAACCAGGGAGCAAAAAAATCATTGCAGAGAGCAGGGGAAAAGACCAGGAGCCATGAAATTTTTTGCACATGCTAACAGCATGTTTGTTATAGATCATCAAACCTGATGGGAGGAGTACCTTCACCTAGTTGATTTTTCCTACAAAAATAGGCATCATACATCGTTGGGTATGCCTCCCTATTATGCCCTTTATGATAGGCCTTGCAGAACACCATTAAGTTGGGATATGATCAAGGATAAATTTTCCATTGTTCCAGAGTTAGTCAGGAAGATGGAGGAGTAGGTGACCTTGATTAGATAGCATCTTAGAGAGGCACAAGATAGACAAAAGAAGTATCCAGATGCGAAGAGCATCGATCGAGCATAGTTTTTTGGAGATAGAGTCTTTTTGAGGGTGTATCTTGATAAGAGTTTAGTCCATTTTGGAAATGGCTCTAAGCTTGCACCTTGGTTCATTGGACCTTTTGAGATCCTAGAGAGGATAGGAGCAGTAGCCTAACATCTAGCCTTGCCACCTAGCCTACATTCTTCTTTTGGATTAAGTTATTTTGGAAGACTCATTTCATGCTAATAGTTGATCATGATTTACTTATGTTAGGTTGTGATTTTATGATGTAGTTCATTTAAATACATTAGAATGTATGGTGAAAAATGGGATGTTATGTTAAGTATTATGAACCCTCGGATCAAATGTTGATTTGATATTTATGAGAAGGATTATGCAGTTGTGTTTGTTAAATGATTATGTAGTTTATATTGTATCTTGTTATGTCACTTGGACCTACTGATGTTTGCATTGAGTGTGTAGGAAATTAACCATGGTATTAAATATGGGGGAAAAAAGAGTGAAACTATGTCATTGACTATTAAGCCAAGGTTTGGTCTAGTGAAGAGGCTTGAACCTCGTTCTCTTGTGGTTTTATTTGTGAAAGTAATTGTTCAATGTTGTATTTAATTAAGTTAATTATTTTATGTTAGTCATGCTATGTGTGAATGGGTTGGAAATTATGTTGTGTCACTTGACACATGGGTGCATGAGGTGTTGGCATGACTAAACCCTTTTCTAGGATAAGTATGACACCAACCAAAGGGTTAACCTTGTATAGTCCCCAAGATCACCTAAGGTATGGTAAACTTCTAGATGATTCAAGAAAGAGTGAACTCGGATTTGAAGTTAAAGTGGGGTTTGGAAGGGTCTAGGAAGCTCCTAAGGGGTAGTTGGGACCAAAATTAGCTACCCTACTTGATGTACTTGCGGTTGGGCTTTAATTTTTAGTCATAGGAAGGCCCCTAGGCTCATAAATTTACCTCCTAAAGTACCTCCTTAGTATTTATCCGAGTTTAAGAGTTTAGAAATTTTGCGCAACCTTCTTCTCAACTCCATTAAGTCTTCACATCTCATTTATGAGGGGAGGAAGATATTTGGAGGAGTAATGGAGAATTTATCCTTGCATTTATGATAGGTTCATGAGGTGGAGATAGAGATCCTATTAGAGGGAGTTTGAGGAGTCTTCCTAGGTTGATCACCCACTCTCTTTCTTAGACACTTTCTAGTTGAAAAGAACTTGGAAAAAAGGATAAAAGGAGGAGGCTCTTCTCAAAATTCATTACCTCAACTTTGGAATAGGTTGGTACTCATCTTTTTTTAGTGATTTATGCTTTGCAGTAAGAAATGGTTGTTTCACTTTCATGAAGATCTTGTATAATTGTGTCTTTATTTTGCTTCTTTTGGTGTGCTTTCTTATGGTAGAAATATTGTTATTTTCTTTTTTAAGGGAGTTACAAGGCACACTCACCCTTGGGAGGGAAGAGTAACCTTTTAGGGTGAAAGTACCTAAGTGATCCCCATTCTAGTGAAGAGTTACCCCTTATGAGGGAAGGATAAACATGGATGTCTTCCTCTCCATGGTACTAAGTTTTGCCTATGGGAAATTAGGGGCTATAAGGAGTGTTTTAGGCATGAAGCCTTGGTTTTACTGTGAAGATGGTTTTAGTAAGGATTTTGAAGTTGATCCATGTTTGGCCTTCACCTCCTTTATTTTAACTTGGTTTCTCCTAATGGGCATGGTCCACTTTCACCCTTTGGTAAATGGTTTCTTGGAAGCATGTGTGTTATACTTGGTTTTGGGTATTTTGTGTGTTGTAGGATGGGTGGTGAGCTTCCATGGTTGAAAACATGTTTATATCGAGAAATTCCAGCTTGGAATCAAGGAGGCCATGGGAGCTTGTTTTTGAAAAATTCCCTATTTGTTTTTATTATGTTGATTTATCCTTTTTGGCCTTGATAAGTTTAAATATGTAAAGGAACCTGGTTCCTAAGAAAATAGTTATGTAAAAGCCCTATTTTGTTATGCAAAGGGAGTTCATTTATATATATGATTGTGCAAGTTTCAATGAATTCTTGAGTTGAGAATTTATTACCTAAGAATCAATATCCTAATGGTAGATGTATCAAGTAAGTTCAATATTTACTTATTTCAAGAAAATCAAGTTAATAATGAACCTTTTTTCGGTTAATTTTTTATCAAACTCTTTTAAGGAAATTAGAAAAGTTAAGATAGAAGTTCATACCTAAGATCTCAAAATAGGTCAAGTAAGGAAATATCATGGGTCTTATACTAGAACTTGTTTAAAATTGCAAATAGTGAAGGATCTAGATAACTGTCATATTCTTAAAGTTAATTAGTTGTTTATTTATCCCTCGTAAAGTAAGACTATTATAGATAGGCTTAAATTTATAGTTTTACAAAGAGTTTCGAGATAAACAAACTTATATCTAAATCCAAACTAAAGCAATTCAAATGTTATTTAAAATCTTAGATTATTTCTCTAAAAACAAATTTAAAAAAAAATCTTATTTTAAATATTATATCATTTTAAGTTTTCCTTAAATGTATTCTATTGGGTTTCATATAGATTCACCCCTAAGTAGATATAGAGA